>JZLH01S0346740.1:3391-14066 GCA_001188425.1 Eucidaris tribuloides
CAAATCGTTATACGTCTACATTCAGCACAAATTTGGCAACACCGGATCCATAGAGTTTCTGCCTAAGGCCAAGGCATAATATATACAAAGGACGTTGTATTATTTCAATCGTTTGTTTTATGTATGGTTTTAATCCTACCGATTAAAATAAGATTTAAAATAGAAACAAAATATATTTTATCGTTGATTTCTCAAAATGTATCCCTCGGAGCAAACTTAAGTTGAGAGACATATTTTGTTGTGAAAGTTTCTTGACATGCCTCATAATTATATTTAATAAATAATCTTACATACTTCTATGTTCACCCTTGGTATATTATTCATTATGTTTGGATATCTGCCATTATGTGATATTCTAACGTGACCTTCTTAGCACTGTAAAAGGCGTGTTTAGCATTTAAACATCAATGTTTAGAAAGCGACAGCAAAATATGTGTTTAGAAAACGTATGTTTAGAAACAGTTGGAATTGGACACCGATCTTCAGTAAATTGACATACGTCGTTTAGCCTCTGAACGTATTAATAAAGTGATAGTAACAATGTGTTTAGAAAATTGTTAACTTGCTAATAGCAGTTTCTTACAGTGAAGTTAAAGTGATAGGCTAACATTGTGGAGCTTCAAATTTAAAAAAAAAGTCAAACTTTGATATCTGAGCTACATAGTAATGTTTAAATGGACAAATAAACACCCTAGAATACAAAAGTTTGGAAATTTATACTTCCACTGGCAAGATATGAATGAATAAACATTTAATACTCGGGGCGAGTAAAAAAATAGCCTAGATCCACACACAGTAAGTCTATGGAAGGAAATGGGCACGTGAATCCGGTCAACTTACGATTTTCACTTTTTTGAAGCACTAAATAAACATTTTGAAATATCATTTTTTTCAGGGCTTTATTTTTAGACCTTATCAAAGGCACTTGGAGCATGGAGGATTATGTAGCTCACTTTTTTAAACTGTGGTAACTGTTAGCCAATGCCTTTAAAAGTGTAATGATGAATCGATAACATGGTGCCATGAATGCGGTAATGGACGTCGATTTATCGTAAAACCAAATCGGTCCTGCTTTAGCATTTATGAAATAATGTAGTTGCATTGTGTGTCACAAAACTTTATCTGAATGAATTTCTTATGACAGTCATACTAACAACGTAGTATATTCGTGCAAATATTTTGTTAGACATGACAATACTAAATAGGCCTAAATTAATGTGAATTGAAATTTAACTCCGACATTACGTGTTAATGGTATTTACAAATTCCATCGCTTTGTTTTAGACGAAAATTTTTGCGTTTTTACCCCTATTGCATTTAAATGCGTAAAAACAAAGTTTGATCAAACATCCTTTCAATATCCAAATTAAGATGTGAAGTTATTTCCTTTATTTTCTTTTTATTTCTCAAGATGGATTTCGTTTTCATTTTAAGAAAAGAAATACAAATATGTTCTTACCTTCAATGCATGAAGCCGCAAGAAGAATGAAACATGTAACAAATATCGCCTTCATCTGGAAAAAGAGAAGGAGAAGAGGAAGAAGAGAACACAGAGAAAAAACATTTAGTTCTCCATCTGATGAGTACTTTCCACTTTTACTGAGTACAGATCTAGTAAGGGGTAATAAAGCAGTACATTAAAGCATTAACCATTTCAATGCATTGCAACAAAATGCCGTGGAGTTTGACTGTAATATTCCGGATGTCTTTTAATCTGACAGCTGTTACCGAAATCAATGTGTTCAATACTGGTATGTTTTGACATCTCCTTTTCCAAGTTGTTTTTATTTTCTTTGTAAATAGTAAATAATTAAATGAACATTTGCGTTTTGAATCAATCCTGAGAGATTTACAATTACTCCAGTAGTTATAACATTTCACATTCTTGCAGTTACAGTTCGCTGTATGCATTGTTTCACGTTTTTAATAAGGGAATATTATTTTCTCAAACTCTGAAAAGTAATGACCGTATTTATATTTATGATAAGTATTGACAATAAAGTATTGACAATATGCATGCGATTACAAGTTTGCAGAAATAGAAAGACACGTGAAGCGTGCGAATGACGCAGCGAGAAGCTGACGAACTGACGAATAATCCAAGTTGTTCTAAGCATACGCAATCTTGCCTTCGAGTCTTTAGCCATAGGTTGTACGCGTAATAAATAAGTAAATCAATCAATCAGTCAATCAACAGATAAATAAACAAGGTAAAGAAATGAAAAAAAGTGGACAAGGTATGTTTTACAAAAGTATGAACAAAGCCTCAGCAATTAAAAAAAACCATAAGTGTTCGTCTAACTCATTAGGTAGAAAGACGTCATCATTTACTGTTTTTACTGAGCGGGATAGTTGTATAGATAGCATATGAACTGTTGGATGCATTACCCTGCTGCACTGCCTAGATGATCATGCACGTTTTGCTGCCAAGTTGCTTGGGTCAGAAAGCCTCAGTTATGTCAAAACCAATTACAACTTCCAATCAAATCTCATAATCTGCTGTAAAATGATTTGGTAATATCATTATTCACGTCAAAAAGTATTCAAGTGTGATATTAGTGATGAGGCTATTACAGATGCGTTTGATGACAATTAATGATAACAGTTTTCGGAACATTATCAGAAGTCCCAGGCACGTATTTTGCAGGCAATATTGTTTGTCAATTCGGTCAGTTCAGTCAACACGCTGATTAAGTCTTGGAATCGTATGATTGATGCAGACGATAGATAATTGCTAGAGAGCTATCATTTTTTCCATCTTAATTTGGAACGGATTCTACGGGAGTGGTCAATAGACGAATATGGATGATACATTTAAAAAATGATAATAAGTATCATAATTGATACTGTCAAATGCAAAATTACACGCAGGAGGATTCAGAAAAAGGTCTTTACAGCTTATGTGCATTGGAGGGGACGGGATCCAGGCCAATATACTTAAAACCTAATTACAAATTACATTTTATGACAAAAATTGAGGTTAAATTCAGCTTCTTCACCTGGATCAGCCGTTGGCTCGAGCAGTGGAGTGCATTTCCTGGATCTGGATGACTTATTCGTGTTCTAACTTCCTATATCATCCAAGTGTCGTGTCAAACTTGTTCGCAGGGATCACCAAGGGCGCCGAGAAATTTGGGGGAGGGAGCACATATGCCCCAGCTCAATGGCAGTGATGCACAACAATCTATACAGGGTGGCCCAGAAAGAATGAAACACCTGCGATCGCTGATTTCTTCACCATCATCAGCAAAATGTTATTATTATTTTTTTGTTTCGTTTGTTAGAACATTCTTTTTCCAACAGCATGATATCATGATCATTGATTTTTAGTCAGGCGTTTGGATCGTAGGGCCATTTTTCTGAGACAATGTAATTTCCCAAATTTCCTACTTTTTCAACTCCACCGATCATCGGAACATCGACATTTTCTTGCAATGTACGGTGCCATAAAGACAAACCGCAATTTCTCACATTGTCTTTATTTTTATCAAAGCGAGGGCATTCCTGCAGTGTTGTCTGCGTGTAACTTATTCTATGGCACGCTATAACGAGAGAATATTTTGGTATTCCGAGCATCGGTGGAGTGCAAAATGTAGGAAATTTGGGAAATGACTTTGCCTGAGAATAATGGCCCTAGGATCCAAACGCCTTACTAAAAATCATTTTAGAAAAATATTTAAGAATATAAAAATTAAAAATCATGTTATCATTTTGTTGGAAAAAGAATGTTTTAATCAATGAAACAAAAGGCAACGACATCGTGTTGAAGAAATATAGGTATTGCATTCTTTCTGGGCCACCCTGTATTGATGCATGGTTCTTTTAACGATTAATTGGGTCACCTGTAGAATCCTCTAACGTTTATATTTAATTTGATACACCTTATATACACGTTACACAAATTGAAAATAACAATGGGTAAAAAGAGGCGAAAATATATCTACAGATATGTTGAATTAGGCCGATAATGTATAATACATTACTTTTTAGACAAAATGCTTGAACGCAATATCCTTTATTGCATCTTGAGAGGAAAATATCCTTGCTTTCTTACTTCTGCGGTGTCAAATTCAACTCGGTAAGTGTCAATTTTGACTCGGAAATGGCGCCAGCTGGAAGTATAGACACTTTTCCGAGTAAAACGCCTTGACATTCCAAGTCACAATTTCTGAATCACGCATTCCAATCAGTGGCGGCGGAAGGCCAAATATTTAGGGGGACGGCCAGGACCCTGAGAACGATTTTTCACCGGGGGTGCCGAGAATATATTTTTGCGGCCAAAAAAAATTTCACGACCAAAACAAAATTTTCACGGCGAAGTTCGCGGCCAAATCAGTAGTCGAAAAGTCGCTCAACGGAGGGGGGAGGGAGGGGGTTCGGCAAAAAACTTTCGCGACCAAAAACAATTTTACGGCGAAATTCGCGGCCAAATCAGCAGCCGAAAAGTCACTCAGAGCAGGGGGGAGCTTGGCGGAAAAATTTCGGGGCGAAAAATAATTTTTCACGGCCAAATCAGTAGCCGAAAAGTCGCTCGGGGGGAGGGGCCTCGGTGGAAGACTTTCGCGGACCAAAAAAAATTTCACGGCCAAATTTGAAAAAATAGCCAGCGCCGCACCTGGACGACGTATAATGCTATACATCATGACCTACACGTCTTTTTGTAGGGGGTACTGTGCCCCTACAACCCCGCTACGGCGAAAGTTAAATTACCCTTAGACCACGTAGACTGACAAGTATAGTGCATGAGACTTACAACAGTGATGGTTTTATTAAGACTATACCAGCTCCCCCAGTTTTCCGGTCCTTGTTTTTTCCTTTTTCTTTTTCTTTTTCTTTTTCTTTTTCTCTTTTCTTTTCCTTTCTTTTCTTTTCTTTTTTTTCTTTTCTTTCTTTCCTCTTCTTTTTCGCCATTTTTTTAAGGGGGACAGTCCCCTCCACCTAAAATTTAGGGGGGACGTGTCCCCCGTCCCTTTCCCCACTTCCGCCGCCTATGATTCAAATTCACTTTCCGGTCAAGAATTTCATTGAGCGTGGGGACTGAACGGTGTCATGCGAGCACCGGTAGAACAAATGACACGGAACCGAGTCAGAATCACTCGGAAAGGGTCATAATGACACGAACCGGAGTGGAAAAAAGCTAAAACAATATTGACTCGGCAAAAAATAAGAGTAGGCCTATGTGTCAAAAAAGTATTAGGTTAATTTAGTGCCTATGTACTCAACCATTCCTTATATATTGCATAATTTGATTTTGTTTTTGTTTTTTCATTGGTAGTGAAAGGTTTGTTATCAAACAACCCACTTTGCATCACGCACATTTTGTCAAAACTGTCTAATTAAATTTCAGGTGTCTCAAACACTTACTTATCTTAATTGGCATAAACGTTAATCTTTATTCTCCATATCAGATCTTACTCAATGCATGCACTTAACAACGCGAACGCGATTGCTAGTACTGGTGTCAAAATGAATCTCTGAGTTATTTACTAATTGAGAAAGATATTGCGTCAAAACTGTCTGTGGACGTTTAGAATGTGCTATTATTTTTTAGTATGTGCTATTTATTTTTTACTGGAAATTTACTGAATAAATATTGAATTGAATTGAATTTTGGCGAATCGATCACACTTTGCAATTCCGTTAGGAGTCTAAGTGATCTTATTTTGTGTTTTCGTGATATCAGTTTAAGGCTTTTAACACTTACCACCGGACCTCCAATTTAAAGTATGATCAGATTATGTATTTTTTTCAATAATGTTACTACTATTGAGTAACAGAATTGTAAAAGAGCCAGCGCATAGAGAAGCTCGTAAATGGCTATTCTTAAAGTGAAAAAAACAAGGGTTTGACATCGATATTATTAATTTACGCCAAAATGGTTATGAATCATTATATTATTATGGAAATTGGATATTGATTACGCTCTCCTCCTGCTTCAATATCACCAGATTCTTGAGATTTTTTCAACGAACTATTGAAATTATTCCAGAAATAATCTTACTCAACCTAAACAATTTTGATCATTATATGACAGTTATAGTCGAGAAATATTAATTCAAATGTCTTGACAATGTGAAAACATTTTTTAAAAAGAATACCCCCCCCCCAAAAAAAAAAAAATCGTATTTAAATCCTTCTTATTAAAACTACCCGATCGGCCGTCCCTGCTAATCTTCGAACAAATACTTGGCATTGATTCGTATGATGCGGTAAATTCTAGTACTTTAGTTTTTTGTCTGTCGAATCACTTGCGATGAGATGAACTTTGGCATGGCTCAGTTAATCTGAAGTGTGAACAAGATTGTTTCGGCCACTAGGAATTTGATCAGTTGTGCTAAAGAATTTTATTACGCTATAATGTATTAGTTTCTACTACATATGCAAAATAGTAACAAATTTTTGTTTAGATATAGGATTTTTTTTAACTGGACTAATAAAATCATTAGACCTGCACAATGACGTTCTTACTGAAATCGAGTTAGAATCACAGAAGAATTTGCATGAACGTATCAACTTTCTTTGACACAGTTTGGCTTTTAATTGTGAACCACAGTGTAATTTCATATGTTTGATTGATCTGTGGATACGATTGCCGTTAAAAAACTACGATATCAAAAAGACAGCATCCTGACTCATCCCGTTACTTTTCGGATGTTTTATGAAAATATTTGTGACCCTTTCCATGCCATATTAGTATTTACTAGAACAACATTTAGATTAGTTTCGTTATATTGAAATGAATAGATTTTTGTGGCAATATTAGATTTTGATAATTATTCTACAAACATTATGGAAATAGTTTTGTTGCCTTTCTAAATCTTCCTAACCAGGCCTCAAAGAGAGAAATGATGATTTTCTCTTTCTAGTTTAAAAATGAAAATAATAATACAAATAATCCGTTCTTACAAAGCAAATAACATCGATGAGCTCAGTCTCTATGGACTGGCTTTTATTACACTGGAGACTGGCATACAGATCTAATGCTAGGTTCACACTGCCGATTTGTTAACTCGATCAGGCCCGATCAGGCCAATTTTGAGCCTGGTGGGTCAAGCTCGGCAAGGTAATCGGGGTCGATCTACCTTGGTCGGGGTAATCGACAACGCTCTGGCTCCCTTCTCGAATGTTTTTGGTATGTTAAAAATATTCGAGTAGGTATTCAGAACGATGTCGATCAAGGCAGACGGACGCCGATCATGGTAGATTGAACCCGATTACCGGCCGAACCAGGCCGAAAAGGCCCAAAATTGGTTTGATCTTGCCTGGTCGAGTTGACAGATCGGCAGTGTGAACCTAGCATAACCTACACAAAGATGTGTGCCGTATCCGCTCCTTGGAAAGTAATATACCTAGCTGAGCTACACCGATGAGGAGCATCAAGCCAGACAAACTAAATCATTCTCATCCTACCAGGTACCCATTTATACTCCTGGGTGGAGAGAGGTAATGCAGATAATGCGTCTTACCCAAAGACACAAATGTCGCGACAGGATTCGAACCGTGGAACTCGTAATATGAAACCCAGACTCTACCCACTGAGCCTTGACTCGATGATACAAATATGAAAAATATGACCATGGCAGCCAAAAGGATAAACGACCTCAGATGATGTCCGATGTTGATTATTTCAGAAAATATGCATTAAGAAAATTGCGAGGTGATAAATTTATAGTGGCTACTTGTTCACGATTAATACGAATTCATAGACGCGCTAAAATTATCTGTAATTTGAACACTGAATTGAAAAAAAATTATGTATTCTCGAGAAAAGAAATAAATATTTTCATATTCGTACATGTATATGTTGAAGCCGTTACAGTGCATCCTACAAAATGAAAACAATTTAATTACATGTATTTGATTTAGTGTACGAAAACTAATTTAAACTAAGGAAAAATCAAACAAAATTGGAGGTCTAGAGGTAATATACAGGTATATGCAAAATATGTTTTCCTTTAACGAAAATGAAACATAATAAAGAAACAGAAACATTTTGTTCTTCTTCTCAAACTCTTGGTGACATGGTCACCTGTATCAATTGTTAAATATTTTTAATAACCTTGCCTCCTAACCTTTTTGACATTTTTGACGAAACATTTCTTCCACCATTACAAAAAGAAACGCAAAACACTACCTTTAATAATAATGCTTTATATGCCCAGGGTAGCCACTTCAGTCAAACTAGACTGCTCTCCCAGCGGACCCTGCATAACATAAATGTTATTATTACCATTCTCTGTTCTAACATGCCGAGCGCCTGTCTAGAAAGCAAACGGTACCATCTTTTATAAAGTCTTTGGTATGACCCGGCCGGTGCTCGAACCCGCGACCTTCCGGATGTGAGACGGACGCTCTAACCACTAGGCCATCACGCCGGCCTCTAATAACTGGTTACTTTGTGCCTTGTTAACCCTCTCATTACCACTGCAAGGAAACTCCAGAGACTCTGCCTGTGACATTCGGAGTGCAGTACTAAAATTGTCCACACTATACAACAGTATGGATGAACTTGCTGCAGAAGTAAAGTTTAAAGATATTAGAAATAGATACTCTTACCTTTCGTGACAGCGATTTTCAAGAGAACTGGATGACTCCTGGAAGACACTTGTGTCTCGTATGATGGATACATGTGAACTTGGTCGCTTAAATACATGAATGAAATTTGTTATTTCATCACGTGTGGGTGACCGTCTGGTTGTTTATTGACAACACTCCTTCTCTTCCATATATCTTAATTAACATTTTCGGTAACAAATTCGGGAACAAAATAATAATAATAATAATACATCTTTTAATTAATTAACGGCTGGGTATGATATGATTGACGTCATTTCAGTCAACCAATTGGAATTCCACAAAAGCCAGTCACGTGGGAGATTGGCAGAGATCTTTGCCAGCGGCACGTACCTTACAACTTTTTCATCCAAGATTTTGAGATGTTTGATGTTTGTGAAAAGTAAACTTGGCGTACACAGTAAAATATTTACAAACTTCACTGAACTGTTTGGTCGCCGTTGACATTACTGACCTTTTTTGTATATATTCGGAGGGAATTTTTTATTCTTCATCATCGTATTCTTCATGCTTTTCGTTTTTCTTTTCTTCTTTTTTTCTCTTTTTTGACTGTTTTTCCTTTTTCCTTCTTCTTTTTCTTCGTTTTTCTTCTACTTTTTTTCTTCTCCTAGTTTTATATCTTCTCTTCCTTCTTCTTCTCTTTCTTCAATTGTTCTTCTACTTCTTATTCATCATCATCATTTTCATTTAGTAGAAGTAGTAGTAGAAGTAGAAAAGTAGAAATGGAAGTAGTAGTGTAGTAGGGCCTAGTACTGGAAGTAGTAATAGCAGAAGTAGTAGTAGTAGCAGTAGTAGTAGTAGTAGTAGTAGTAGTAGTGCTAGTAGTGCTATTATTATCATTTTTATTATCGTCATTATTATTGTTAACACTTATTATTGTTCCTATACTTTTAGTATTAATGTCATAACTATCATTGTTGGTTTTTATATTACAGTTGTTGTTGTTGTTGTTGTTGTTGTTGTTGTTGTTGTTGTTGTTGTTGTTGTTGTTGTTGTTGTTGTTGTTGTTGTTCTTCTTATTATTTATTAGTATTAGCCTCATCATTATTACAAGTAATAAAACATCATGACACTGATATAAGTAATAGAGCTAGTAAACGTGATATTTGGTTTGTTATGATTCCAAAATATTGTTGTCTCCTTGTGAATTTTACAAATGTATGGCATACATGGCCCAATAAATACTGCTTGGTTACTGAGGAAAATATGAAAGTCTAACCAATAAAAAAAAAGATGGTTAACGAAAATTACTGTTGTCATGAACTTTCTGTAACATGAATTACCCGATTTATTTGATGAAACCAGATAAATGAAATGATAATGCGTTAATTTGGTATATGTTCAAATCCAGGTCGGGAGGGCGTGTAGCACCCCGCAACTCCAAACCCACTTATTTCCTAATTAACTACATCAACAGACGCCAAATTAATTCATTTATTGGACCATTTTGCCAAACCACAGTTGTGCACTATGCCCTAAATATGACCGTACCTGTTTGATAACTTCGGTCCCCTTCCAAATCAATTGGAATTCCTAGAAAATGCATTGCCATGAGTTCTTATCAGAATATACATACATGCATGTACCAATAACATTTGATTTAAATTTTCAATTCTATGTATGTTTGATATGCACACATGTATGCACGTACCAACAAATGCAGCAAACTATTCCCCCCTCCCATCCATTTTCTCTTCTCTTTCTTTTATCAGTTGTTGCAACTCCCGAGTAGAATTTTATATGCTACAAGATACATGTAGATATTGTAATTTTATGTGAAAATGATACAAATGCAAATGTACGTTCTATATACCATCAGCAAATCACGAAGATTCTGCACACTTTTATCTTTTTATTGTTGTTGTTCTGTTTGATTTATCTTGGTTTTTTTATTCGTTCACCTTGGTTTATTTTTGTTTTGTTTGGTTTGGTTTGGTTTGATTTGGTTTGGTTTGGTTTGGTTTGTTTTGGTTTAGTGTGTTGTGGTTTGGTTTGGTTTGATGTGGTGTGGTTTGGTGTGGTGTGGTGTGGTGTGGTGTGGTGTGGTGTAGTTTGGTTCCTTTTGATTTTGGTTTGGATTGGTTTGGTTTAGTGTGTTGTG
>JZLH01S0346864.1:2962-18261 GCA_001188425.1 Eucidaris tribuloides
GCGCTATAAGCCCTATACATGTATCCCAATCTAGCGGATACATTGTTGAACTTGCATTCATCTTTATCCGAGTTACGATCCCGCGGATTAAAAATATATATAACAATTTTCTCGTAACCACCTGAATGGGATATCCTTTCTTTTTATTCGTTTCGTTTTAGTGACATATGTATCTAATTTACATCAGTATGACAGGTTTTTCTTTTAATATATCATATCGCCTCATGTGACATACGGGTGGAATAAGAACCAGTATCCTCATTTCATTCCATTATATTCTGCTTTGATTTCATTTCATTATTCATTTATCTTATACAACTTCTTGCTGATTTTGTATTGTTGAATTTTGAATTCCGTCTTCAACATTTTTGTGTTTCGCCAGGTACAGCCTAATACAAATGATCGCTTTAACGAATTGGATATACTCTTACATTCCATTCATGAATTATATTATGACAAGTATTACATTCAAACAATTGCACTGAGTTACCTGTTACTCTGGTGGTGTAATTTTACTAACTGAGCAAACATACCGATTCCATAAGTTTCAGTAAGGTGCTTTACTTTGCCATAAGACGTTTCGATGTTAAACGATATTGCATATTCACATCACCTAGAAAATGACATAATGCTTGAGACAGGCAGTCGAGTTCGTAATAACCCAGAGTTCTAAAAACAATTAAAAGCTTTTCACACTACATTCGAGTGCTGTATCCACACAACAATGAGAAATGGTTTGATTTTATTTATTGTAACATTCAACTATGATTCTTTCTAAATTTTCTCTCACACAAATCGTTGTTCTTATTTTATTACCATCGAGCTTTTATGTAATTCCGCTTATCTCCTCTCACGCACGAAGATTTCTGTTCTCTTCGAATAATGTCATAAGAATCAATTTCAATCTCCGAAATCTGTTATATAGTTCTGATAGTTGTTTTCCTCGAAAGTCATTATGTCTACCCCCTGATCTAGTTTGATCTATCTCACATGTTTTTTAGTCGTAAAGTTTTACATCAGTAATATTCAATTTTAAATGTCGTGATTTTGAGTCCTTTTCTTTGTTCCTGAAGAATTGCAAGACCAGAGATTCAAACGGTGGCAATAATCAATTTTTTCCGCTTGATCGGGATTTAGTTTCAGTTTCGTAGATTTTCCAATCCGTTATAATCGTCGGCAATGTTCTTTGAAAACAACATTTTTCGGGCAGATCAATCATCGTTGCCCCATAAATGACTGTCATATTTTCACATTGAACACTCTTAGGGTTGCACCATTGTTCACACGTAGCAGCATGAGAAGAAGGCATCTGATATTTTTACACTTTTCTACAATAAGCACGGATAAATTAATCATCTTTCCGAAGAAACATTTATAATTTTAACTCTCACCTCTGTCTATTCCAGCCTTTTCGATGTCTTTCAATTACCTGATTGCTGTCATTTTTACTATTCGAGTCCAGGTACGACCACTCAATTCATGACCTGTGATTTTGCCATCATTTGTGCAGAACGCGTTTATACTGTTCGATTTCGCCGTTGCAGTCATCACCAAACCTCTCCGTTCGATGTCAGGTCCTCCTGTTACGATATACTGGTTACCAGAAGATGTCTTGGCGCATAGACGGATTGGCGGTGTGTTGTAGGTGTTGAACTTCGACGAGATAGCTTTCGGTCTATTGTGGGGTGTGTAGTAATTTCGGTGTAACTTCTGTGGCCCTTGCGATGTGCGAGCATTCAGAGTAATGAATCTTCATTGTGTTCTTTGTACGATTTCGAATCACCTCTGTCAGTTTTTTCATTGGATTTTCCGGATGCCATAAAAGCCGCAGACACTTCCCGTCTGTCGTATTGTTCTTGATCTTTTCTTGCTTTTTCTTGAATTTTGTGTTAGTGTTTCTTCTCTCGGAGGTCAGCTATCCTTTTTTCTTCAGTACTCATTTTCTTTCTTTGTTGCGTGATTATCGGGTTCGATAGCTTCATAAATGTTCTGATAATCTCTATCCAAGATGGTCATCCGTAATAAGTGCGACCAAGTTTTATTCATTCACTTCTTCAAGGAGATTTACCCCTTTATTTTTGGTCTGGAGTGTCCATTGTATGAGCCTTCGACTCAAGCCTTCAAAAGACTGACTGCTTGTATTATTTCTCATTCGATGCCGAGTGAGCCAGCATGGGCAAGCTATGTCGACTACGCTCCATGATTTTGTCGGCTTGGTCCCTCCGAGCTGAATGCGTTCGCCCGTCTACTATCACCAACGTGCGGTTCACTTTCACTGTTTTTGGTTTCATTTTCTTCTTCTTAGTTTCGTCATAGTGGCAGATTATATCCAAAACAGTTCCAGTTGATCCAACAATCAAGTATTATATGAAAAGATTATAACCAGACAGTGCTTTTTATGAAATTTATATGAACGTTCGAGAGCATTCGCACGCACGTCCACACGGGTAGAGCCCTAACTCAATTCTGATTCATTTGCAAGTTTACCTCTGAAATCCTTGTGTACATGTGTGTTTTGTGTGTGAAAGAGATAGATGCTGATGATAAATTAATGGCTTTTGGGTGACTTAAATATGCTTCAAACATTCATCATTTAATGAGTTTCAATCTTTGTTGTGGCATACAGTAATCAAACATTAAAAAAAATGAAAACAAATTGATCATCCTCTTCAAATACCTCATACATGTCAACTTTTAAGATAACATGTAGAATGCCCTTGTTATTTCTGCATAATCTCCTTTGTTCCAGTCTGTCCATCTCCAACTGTAACAACAAATAAAGTGGCACCTGCAAGGTGAACAAGACATGTACATTATCAATACATTATCATCTAGATCTTAAATGCAATGGAGAAAACTGCTACATGCATGTACATGTATAACATCATGCTGTTTTGTTGACTCCGCGTGTTGACTGCTCCTTTTTATTGTTAATATATCATTTGTTGTGGTAAATAAAATTGAATCAAAAGACACCGACACACTTTCAAATCAGTAGGATTGAAGACCTGGACTGTTTTTAATCACCTTTAAGTTTTTAATGTGATAACAAATCAGCCCAATTATTCCATCTTACACCTGATGAGTGGTGTGTGTGTGTGTGTGTGTGTGTGTGTGTGTGTTGTGTGTGTGTGTGTAATGGGTATACATGTGTATGTTAATTTATTTTTGGGGGGGGGTAAGAAACATTTCATTTTGAACTCCTACAAAAGATGGAAGAAAATTCACAGAAACGGACCATTTGGGCACAATCTGCAACTTTCATTCAGCAAGATATTTCTAAACCAGCAACATTCTATACCTACATGATGCAATACAGCAATTTCAATTATTTTTCTGGAAAACTGCCGTCTTTAGCACTGTTGCCTGTCAGAACAACTTCGTATGTTTTGCTACACTGCAGTGAGTGCCAGCTTACAAAAAAACTGAAATGCAAGACAAACCAAACTGTCCTTGACTGACATTTATCAATTCATATCATTAAAATAGTTTCATATTTCCTTGTTCAGGTCATGGTCGTTTCCAATTTTAATATAAGAACAGCAAAGATACTACGCAAAATGTCTATAACAGAGACGAAAAACGGCAGTCTTCTACCTTCGCCACAACACAGGCACATTGCACAATGCATATGCTAGCACGCCGTAATATAGCGTCGCTGTCTTTACAGAATGGTAACTAGTACTACGCAGCCACACCAGCGCTGTGTACCTGCGCATACCTATAGTACGAGAATTGCTTCACCACTCTTTGCATTCCTCACTCGAAATGTATTACATTGTGCAGTGCGCGAGTCTGGGCGACACTGGACGTCGGCCGTGTGTGATCTCGCACAGCTGAGTGTGATGAAAACGCGGAACCGGTTTCAGTACCGTTTTACGCGATTTTAACAAGATTTTGGAAAAATTCTCAGGCAAAACCGTATCGCGTATGGTATTGTACCGTATATGATCTTTTGGAAATTAAAAACCCTGTCTAATGGTGTATATTTTATGGCAAGTTGTTGCCATTTAAAAAATCGTTGATCAGCCTAAATTTTAGCGGATAAATCGGATTAAATTGAGAAATTTTGCACACACACACATAGAGCCCGGTCGTGGTCTCGTCTCGGAATCAATCATGTCAGTGGATTGGAGACCTGGGGCCGGTTGCACGAAAGCCTGACATCCTAACTTCGTGGACAACTCCAGGGTTAAGTCCTTATGCGTTTCACGAAACCCTGACATCGTAACTCCAGTGACAAAAGTTACGACAGCTCCGGAGCCGTAAATCAGACGTGACAGTTACACTCGTGCACATGCCATTTCATTTTTTCAGGAATCCACAAATTGTCAAATACAACCGGCAAAATTAGTAATTTTACAATAATAAAACCCTTAAAATCATGCTATCAAATGTTTAAACGATATTTTAATTTGACATTTATCCTAAACATGTCTTAAGATATCAGTGATAAGTTTCTTATCTTAATTTGTATGACATAATTGTTATTAGAGTGGTTAGAAATCATTGTTTTAAATGTCTCATTAAATAATAAACATTTTGTGTTACACAACATAAATAAACATTCCAATACTCTATTATATAAAGATAGAATTAATATGAAAGAACAAAAGAACACACAAAATGAATATAGACATAAAAAGGACCAAATAAAAAGAGTGCAGTGAATGAAGCTGCAAAATTATTTAATGCAGTTACGATATCCTTTCAGGGTCATTATTTTATTGATCATGTGCTATCTAGTTGATGATAAAATTGATACTTAAGAGTTATTAAGAGTGTATTTTTTGTAATTATGTGATGGTTTATGTTGATAAAAATCCGTTCCTATTAATTTCAATCAAATATTTGTCCGTAATTTCAGTTAATGCTGGAATTGCATGTCACAAAATGTCGCAAGATATCATATACCATTTATGACAAAGACTAGTTTACTATTGACTCCGCTTGGAGTTGGAGATGTCATGGTTTTGTGAAACGCAAATTGCTGTCCGTCATATCTCCAGACATCAGTGACAAATATAGCACTGGAGTTGTGACGGTTTCGTGCAACCGGCCCCAACACGGCAACAGCATTGACAAACGCACAAAAGGTGGGCAAGGCCAAGTGAAGTACACGTAGTAAACAGTTTCTCATTGAGATAGATGTATTTTCAGGAAGAGGCCACCATTCCACCCCAAACAATTGCCTATGTCTGACTATGTAAAAACCAAAACAAGGACATGAAGGACGGGTGACTCATTTTTCCTCACAAGAACAGAGTCTAAATCTGACCTGTTTCATGTTGATGTGATATCTGCATGTCAAAACCTATTTAGAAATGGGGCAAATCCCAGTACAACTTTACTTTTATCAATCTATCATTTGTCCGTGCAACACATTACACAAAAATAAACAAATACACAACATAAGTGCTTCATTTTGTCTAATTTGATCATTTTCACAATTGAAAATGAGAGGTGCGCGGAAAAAAAAAGAAGCGGGCAGGAAATGGGGATGCATGAAAAACTAGAATTTTATTTTAGTTTGGTCTTGGCCTACATAACTATTAGCTGATCTTGGTGTAATGAAGATGTATGTAAATTTTTCCTCTCAAAAAGCATAGGCTTATTTAGGCAGGCAAGTCACATTTCAGGCAAATATTACATAGAATGAATTCATTCTACATGACATCGGCGGGTGCAGGCATGGACATCGATTATGGTCTGATGATCAAGACTGAGGAGGGTAAAGTTACTGAGTGAATGAATGAATGATTGAGTTTATTTAGCACTGACATCATTAACAATTTCCAGGACTTGCAAAATTTAAAATGGTCATGTACATCAATAATGAAGAGTACAATAATCAGTGAATGTACATATTCATTTTACATTATGTTCACAATAGTTTACTAAGTATGTAGAAGGGTGTCCATTAATTCATACTATATACCGTGTATCTTCAATAATACAATGTTTGTAAACTTAATAAAAAATTTTTTTTTTAATAATTTGATAAATGGTACTTGGGGGAAAAGGGAAGCAAATTTCCATTTAAACAACAAAACAAAAACCTAACTACATCAATTAGAAATAACTGATCCCCTCCCCCCGAAAAATACAAAAGAATAAAAACTAGCGTTGTGGATCGGGAGATCGGATGGCACAGATCGGCCGATAAAACGGGCATCAGAAAGATCGGAAATCTTAGGTTTTTAGTTTGACGTTCAGAAATGAATTACGACAATTTTCAGCTCCATATAATGCTAAAATAAATGTTGGGTGTTTGCTGTTACATTGGGAAGTGAATTACGGTAACATCCGGTTCTGTATGATGCTAAATAAATTTCAGGAGTTGCTGTTTCTTTCGGAAATAAATTATGGTAACAAACAGGAAACAATCAAAGAATATGAAAATTTGCAATACTTTGAAGTCACAATTAATGTATTACTTAATAATATTTAAACAAAAAAGGAAAAACAATACTTGTACCAAACCATCTCCTTTGCTTTTCTTTACCTGTAGATGTGCATGACATCAGATTTCTGTAAAACCTTAAATTTATTTTGATTTAGAATCTATATTAGATTGTAACTGGTTGAAATCATGGGTTCCGCAGATCCTCGGTCAATCGTGCATCAGCTACAAGGAGAGATGGACGAACTACACAACTTGCAATACAGTGCCGATTTCAGCACAGATGTAAATAGGAAAATGCAGGTATGTACAGTATGGCATTACGCCCAAGTTCTGTATAATCTGACACATGTTCTACATGTATGTGCAGGACTTTGCACATTTAATGTGCAAGTCTGCAAGTGATATCTGTGATTACTTGTAGAACAACATAATTGTGAATATTGTGATGCCAGGCCAGTGACGGAAAAATCTTGTTGCTTAAACTGTCAACCCTAAATTGTGACATTTGAAATAATTGTTTGCTATTTCTGTAGGGTCCTTTTACCTGTTTGTAACTTACTTAAGTGATAGGCTAACATTGTGGAGCTTCATTTTAAAAAATTGACAAACTTTGATATCTGAGCTACAAAGTAGTGTTCAAATGGACAAATAAACACCCTAGAATACAAAACTTCAGAAATTTATGCTGCCAATGGCAAGGTATGCATCAATAAACAATTTCTACTTCAGTGGATGATAAAATAGCCTAGAATTGCACACAGTAAGTCTATGGGAGGAAATGGGCAGGTGAATCCGGTCAATTTGAATGCTTGTAGATTTTCACTGTTTTAAAGCACTAAATCATCATTTTGAAATACAATTTTTTCAGGGCTTCATTTTTAGACCTTATCAAAGACATTTGGAGCGTGGATGATTATGTAGCTCACATTTTTTTAACTGTGATAAATGCTAGCCAGTGGCTTTAAAATTGTACACATATTTCATCATTATACTAATATACTTGTCAATGTGTTCAGTTTGGTAACAAAGTTATTTAAGTTTAAGTTTTCAGTTTCAATTGGCCTTTAATACCTCCTGTCACACTCACCACACTATAATATGTGAACATTAGTTGTAATCTTGGATGCTTGAACCCTTTACATACTCTACAAACTCACATGCTCTCACAGGCTCCTGAAGATGGTTTGAAATAAATGCTGAAATATCAGGGGAAAAAATGGCACTGCAAATGTATATGCTTTCACATTGAAACCAAGGAAATGGGTAACTGATGGTTAATTTTCCATCATTAACCAGTGTTTGAAATCCAAGGTTTTGGACAAAAAATACTGCTCAACAATCATATAGAGATGCCAAGTTTAGTCGTGAATATTACAGTATGTTTGTTAGTATACTATTTTCATGTGTTAAAGGCATCATATAACAATATTTCCATGTAAAAAATGTGAGCTACATGATTCTTCATGCATCTAGTGCCTTTGATAAGGTCTAAAAATAAAGCCCTGAAAGAAAAGATTACAGTTCAAAATGATCATTAAGTTCTTTAAAAAAGTAAATCATTGAAAGACCATTCCAGTTTAAGTTTCCCTCCGTAGACTGTTGTGTTGCAGAATTTCCCTCGGCTGAGAATAATTCATGTGCCAATATTTATCTGTACATATTTCACAAGTGACAGCATAACTGTCTGAACTTTTGCATTCTAGGGTGTTTATTTGTCCATTCAAGCACTGACATATATGTCAGATAGCAAATTGTGACCATTTTTTTAAACAGGTCTTTCGCAATGTTATATAGTGTCTTTAATTTCATTGATATCCTAGATCCCAACCAGATTAAGTATGGAGCCAGAGGAGGCATTCCTACTCGACTCTCCGACCCAGAAAACAAGAGTGGACATTGAAGGCAGTCCTGCCCATGCCATGAATGTACCTGATAGGATCCTCATTGCTGGTATGTGAAATAGTGTTGCACGACTAAGTCGCAAAAAGTCGTAGTCGCGACTGCCTACACGGAGTTGCGACTCCGACTATCGGAGCGCAATAGTCGACTTTTTATCACATGTTAATTTGTATTAAAAACTGAGTCAAAAGACGTAAAAATTGAACAGAACTACGAATCATTGTGTCATGGCAAATGATGGTATTGTGTATGTGTACGGCTGCTTGATCTTTTGACGCTTTATTCTTTTCCTTTATGTTTTTCATTGTGAATCGGCCCTAATCTATCATCAAACAGAACTGCCAAAATGTACTTGGATCAGCCTATCATCGTGCAATGCTATCATACATGTGTTGCCGTATATGTTGCACTCACTGCGACTCCGACTGCGACCCCCATGCACCCCACACCACCAATCTTGAACACACTAAGACGTTGAACACCGATAGTCGACTAATAGTCGGAGTCGCGACTATTGGTGGGCGACTAGCCGACTCTCTAAAATGCTGAAGTCGTGCAATTCTAATGTGAAACTTGGCCCGTTTCTTGTTGGGAGTAAATGGGGCGAGAGCCTGCTACTTCTCAATTTACCTCACCGAGCCCAAAAGATTTGACCCTTCAGAGGTACTAAGATTATCTTTGTCAGTGAAAAAAGAATTGTCAGCTGGACCCACTGGTGGGGATCAGTCCCCAGGACCCCCCTAAAATGACCCCGGGGTGGATTGAATTTACCCCATCTAGCCCATGGACCAAATTTAGGCAGATGATAATACTATGGGTACGTATAATAAAAATATCATAACTGACATATCAAGTGATCGGAAAGGGTTTATCAGCTCCCCCTAAAATTACCCTGCAGAGGGTTAAATTTACCCCACCTAGCCCATGGACCAAATTTTGATGGCAGATAATTCGGTCTGGGCACCAAACCTGACCGGTGGGGTCCAGCTGACATATCTTTTTTCAATCACATAGATGAAAGTAACTTTGAGGGGTCAAATCTTTTGTGCTCGATGGGATAAATTGAAAAGTAGCTAGCTCCCAGACTATAATGGGTAATGTCTAATATTGTGTGATGGTTCTAGGACTACCTCTAGGACAACTGCCCCGGGTGCAACTCCCTCAAAGGACAACTCAGTCACCCCCAGGATACCTCACCTCCCCGTCCCCCTCCCCCCCCTCCCCGAGGAGTTTAACAATTTTTCAGTTTTAAAAAATCAGAAGTCTCCTCAGGAGAGTGCCTGAGCCATGTCCTCAGCGATTGTCTCCGGGGAGTGTCCTTGAAGGAGCTTGTAACAAGGGGAGTTTTCCTCAGAGAAGTTTTTTTTTGTCCTCCAGGGATTTCGTCCTATGAACGGAGTCTGTAATCAAAGATTTTCCTAGAACGAAGTGGAACCTCCAGGGAGTTGTCCTGGAAGAGCTGTATCTAAAGGGATTTCTCTCAAGGAATGTCCGCCCAGGGGAGGTTGTCCTGAAGGAGTTTATCAGATTGTCCCAGGTAAATGCCTCACAGGTGATTTCCTTGAAGTAACTGAATCAAGGATATGTCCTCAAAAGGAAGTGGTACTCCCAGGGAGTTTTCCGGAAGGGAGCTGTAATCAAGGAACTCAAGGGAGTGTCCTCAAAGGAAGCGTCTCCCCAGGGATGTCCTTGACAGGGAGTCACTGGTTCGGCGCTTAAACTTTTTTTTTAACCCTACCCAAACGACTAGCAGCTGAAATTAGGTAGTCCGCCCAGAATTTAAGCATAAGCCCCCACCCGCCACTTAGCCATAATTTGAAATACACATTTTAAATCCACAACACCACACCACACAATAATATGTACATAGTAACAACCTGAGGAAATTACCATTGGCCACAGCTACCACCCCTTCCACACCTTCTCCACCCCACCATTGACAAAGCTCAGGCACACTCGGAACGATTCAGCCACTGGTTCGTGCGGTATCTTCATCAACAATGATTAGCTCCTGAGCAATGCTACACGCCGTCGCTCTTACCATGCATCAATTAACTGAACAAGAGAGGACGAACGAACACGCCAAGAAAAAAGAGAAAAAAAGAGAAAGAAAGAAGAGAAAAGAAATCATTAACATAATAGAAAAAACGAAACCCAGACAACCAATAGAGCAAAAAACAACAAAAATCCCGTTTTATTTTAGTTTAGAAAAAAGAAACTAGCTGAGAAGGAAGAAGAAGAAGAGAAAACGAGGAAGAGAGAAGAAAAGTAAGAGAAGAAGGAAGGAAGAAAAGAAAAGAAAAGGCAGAAGGGAAGAAAGAAGAGCAGAGCGCGCAAAAAGAAAAGGAAAACAGAGGGCCGGCCGGCCCGCCCCAGCGCGGCGGCCCCCCCCCCCCCCCCCCCCACCCCCCCCTCGCCCCCCCCACACCCCACACAGCAACACCACCAACAACACACACCGAACCCGGCAAAGCACAGCAAAACCGCACAACGACACACAAACACACAACACACAAGAGAGGATCACCCACACAAACACACACACAAAGTGAAGAACACACAAACAATCGAAAGACCAAACTCCACACAAGAGACAAGAAAGCAGACACAAAAACACACACACGACCACCACACAACACACACACACACACACACCGCAAGACACAACACACCACAAACGACAGACCACCCCGCGACACCCGACAAAAACTCCCACAAAACACACCACAGCCAAGACAGCAGCCCATGCATAACACACCACGACAGAGCCAGCCAACCACTAGAGCGCCCCATGAGAACATAACCAGCCAACCAACCACACACGCAACCACACACCCGCCCAACCCCGACAGCACACCAACCAAGCAGCCCCACGCACACAACCAACAAGCACACACACGGAAAGATAGATCCCACGAAACGAAAAAAGAGCAAAAAGGAACCGACGGCGCACACGAACAACGAACACAAAACGACAACACTCACACACCCACCAGCACACCACACACACACACACACACACCACACAAGCCAACACACTGCACACCGACAGCACAACAACACAGACACACCCCACGCACCGAGCCACCCACCCAAGAGCGCGAGGAGAAATAAAAGAAGCACTCATCATTGATACATGTATTCTACTCAACTCATTTCCTCGTGTGTCCTTGTTTGCCCGCTTTCACATCAGCTCCCACCCCCCTCTCTCTCATCCCTCACTCTTAACACCCACATCACACATCACCAGCAACCACTCCGCTACCATACTCTCAAACCTACCTCAACACATTCGTCTCCTCACACAACTACTCGACCACTCCCGCTGTCACTCCTCCTCCGCTCCTTTCTCGCTCCCGCGCCCGCTCTCGCCACCCCCAACCTCACCGCAAACCCCCCACGTCGCCGCCCCACGCTCACGCCACACGTACCCACACATCCATTTACCGCATGTGAAAGTGTGAACATAGTACATAGCATCCTCCGTCAACATAGATAATGCAAGGCATGCGTGGGAACTATCAGGTGATCTAACGTTTAACTGAATAAAAAAAACAATGATTTATAAAACGTACTTCACCACTATCATTGATGCCTGACTCATAAAACACTGAACACACTCCCGCTCTTCCACACACATCGCATTCCCCATCACCTCCCACACCCCTCGGCCTAATGCGTCTATCCACACCTGTCACGCACACCTTAGCACACATCCGCCCACAAAATATCCCAGCCCCGTAGCCGCCGCGAGCAGAGTCTTTGGACAACGCCCTCTGCGGCGAAAATCCGAGTCCCTTTGACCTTCAGCCTCCAGCTACACCTACAACCCCCACGTCGCCGCACTCCGACGACCTTCATCCAACTCTGATAGTGCTTGCTTAGCCGTGCCCCGCCGCCGAGGTACAAGATTTCGCGCCAGGATTTGTTATTTCGTTTGATTTTGCGATATAAACATCAAGATTTTGAGGTCATATCATTGTACATAAAATCAGCAACACTCGGGCACACCTAACGAACTAATTTTACTACCCCACACGACTAGTACAATACTACCACTCTCTGCCGCGCATTTGCTACTCGCCCGCGGATTTTTGCTAAGCCATCCTGCTACGCGCTACCCACCCCTCACACCGAACCCTCGCCACCATTCCTACACTCTCCAACGGGCAGTCCCTCTCAGAGCCGCCAGTCCTCCCTCCCCCCCCAGCGGGAGCCCCGTCCTTCGACGGGACCTCGTACATCCCAAGCGAGTCTCTCACAGGACACTCGTGCCTCCCAGCCCGCGACTTTCTTCGCCCCCACACCGACCGCCTACCCCCCCAACCCGCACCGCTCTCAGAGGAACTGTCTCCCTCAGCCCGCACTCCCCTCTCGAAGGCACTTGTAAACAAGGATCTGCCCCCACGACGACACGAACATCGTCACCACCCCACCCCACAACCCCGGATTCCGTCCTCTGCAAGGAACTGTATCACGGGCATCCCTCCCCCAACACCCCCCCACCACCACACGGCCTCCTGCACACAGCACGCTACATCCCACACACCAACCACCACACCGCACCCCCCCCCCCCCACGCCCACGCGCTCGCCCACGACACCACCCGTCATACACTACCAGCCACTATAAGTTAGTACATAACTCCGATTACTCGGAGATAAAACGGACAAACTCTTGCACGTCCTCCACCACCAACACCTCCAACTCTCCAACTACCCACCCGAATATCAACATAGTAAAACAGCTTGCTACACCCCACACTGCCACCCCGCATCTTCCACCCCCGCCAACGCCATCACCCACACTCCACACACACAACATACTTCGAGACACTCTACACACAACCCATCCTCACACACACAACCACACATCACATCACCCACCACTACCACCCCTCTCATCACCTTAACCGTATCACTTACCACTCGCTCACACCTACATACGCACATCCATACAATTATGACCTCCAGAGGATACCGTAACTATTAATTCACACCTCTTTCCACGCTTCTCACGCCACTCGCCTTCTCTGTTCCTGCTCTTACTCCTCCTCTCTTACTCTACCCGCTCTCTCTTCTACACTCACACTCTCTCCATCCCTCACGCTTTATAGAGTCTTGAAATTTTCTATTCCACAGCTCGTATACACACAACCATTTCATTATCCACACACATACCCCCCCACCCACTACTACCACCAACTCACTCTAACCACTCCCTACCATAACAATATCTTCATACAGACTTTAGAACACTTATCTCCTGAATCTTAAGACATCTTAGCGACTAAATTCAAATCCAAAACTCTCATCTCACTCACACTACACACGCATGATCCCTCTACAGGTCTTCACTATTCCTAAAATTACTCAATCTTTGCCCGCGTGTAATTACCAACTGTGGATTCTTCGAAATGGCCACTGTGCACTCAGCCACCCCACGCCCCACGTGCCCCTCGACCTCACACCGCCACCCATCAACACTCTTGCACTCACCATAGAATTACAGTCAGAGTTTCCGTAAACGCATATGGCTAGCACTGGATTTGTCGGCGAAATTAGATTTCAGCTTTCGTGCAAGCCTACCCAGGGGATTGCCTTGAAGGAGTTGTAAATAAGGGGAAGTTGCCTCAGAAGAATCGTCCTCCAGGGAGTTCCCTGAAGGATTGTAATCAAGGAGTGTCCTGCCAGAGAATCGTCGCTCCAGGGAGTTGTCCTGGAAGTAGCTGTAAGCAAGGGGAGTTTCCTCTAAGAGAAGTCGTCCTCGACCAGGGAGTTGTCCCTTGAAGGAGTGTAATCAAGGGAGTTGTCTCAGAGAAGTCGCCTCCAAGGGGAGTTGTCCTTGAAAAGGATTTGAAATCAGAAGTTGTCCTCAGAGGAAAGTTGTCGCTCCAGGAGTTTCCTTGAAGAGCTTAATCAAAGGGAGTTGTCCCAAAGGACCAGTCGTCCTCGCAGGAGTTGGTCCTTGAAGGAGTTGTAAATCAAGGGGAGTTGTCCTCTAAGAGAAAGCTCGTCCTCCAGGGTAGTTGTCCTTGAAGGGCTTGTAATCAAGGGGATGTCCTCAAGAATTGTCACTCCCAGGATTGTTCCTTGAAGGTAGCTGAATCAAGGATTTCCTCAAGGAAGTGTCTCATCAGGGACCATCCTCCCAATGGGAGCTGTCCATCCAGGGGAATTGTCATTGGGAATCGTCCTTTGGTGATACATCAGTCACAATGATTTTTAATATATCTTTTTTTGTTATTTGTTAATGTATGAGTTATAGTATAGTATTATACTGATAGATATGTTGTGTACAATATGAATTTTTTTTCACAATCACTTTGGTCCATTAAGAACAGAGTAAAGTTTGCACATCAAAAATGGCAAAAATAATGAAATTCAGCTCAATCGTTCACAGTGAAGATAGTAAAATAAACACCTGTCATAGAACCTTTGAGAATGTAAGTTTTGATGAAAATCTGGACAATTAAACTTCAAAATTTACAGTGACGTCGACGTGCACGGGCCGTTCCAAAATTGTCCGATCAGCCGTTAGCCGAAGGTCCCGCGGAGTTTAGCCGTTTAACCAATCAGTGTGCTCCGCTGGTCTTGCGACGGTACACATAACCACGATTCGCAATTTGAGCAAAATTTAAACTCACGGATAGAACAACATTCTGGTAACATGTCATTATTAGTTTTTCTCATAAAACAACAGATTCATGACGTATGGATCTCTAACTTTCAACACACCATTTATAAGTACTAAACTACCGTTTGGTATTGATAATGAAGGGAAGTAATGGACTTGCAAATCCAAAACACAATCTTTAACACTTATGACTTTGCTATTACTGGCATTTGTACATGTGGGACCATATGAGTCTCCGACCAAATGCCTATCTCAGAAACTTGTCTGGACTCGCTCTAGAACACTCAGAAAATCATGGAAAATTTTTTGTTTGATAAAATACTTTTTGTAAAGAAGAAAATGTAAAATTCACACTGCT
>JZLH01S0346898.1:13241-26599 GCA_001188425.1 Eucidaris tribuloides
GAAATGAATTTACATCACGCATCATATGGTTTCTACATTGGTAGCAACGACTGTTAATTAAGTACTTAAGCAATATTTCATCAGTAATTTCAATTACTTTGCAGCTAAGTACATCAGATGTATTTTGGAAACCTCGTGCGTATATACTATATTGACACCTACAATTAACTTGATATAGCACGTACACCCATTTTTAAGTAGAAGCATATTGTTTGAGAATTATTTCTGAGCCCTCATCCCGCCCCCCCCCCCCAAAAAAGGGAAAAATTGAAAAGAGGAAGAAGAAGAAAAAGAAAAAGAAGAAGATGAAGAAGAAGGAGGAGAAGAAGAAGAAGGAGGTGAAGAAGAATAAGTAGAAGTAAGAAAACATTCTTGTTTGTTTGCCAGAACGGTTGGAGTTGTAATTTACAATAGTGTCTGTACAAAATAGAGAACAAAACAACTGCGAAAAACCACAAAAAGAAGTATGGCAAAAATAATGCCTGGCTACCCCAGAAGAGATAAAAAAAAAAACAATGGGTCAGAGCTCGGACAAAGTACATGATGCAGTAACAACAGCAAAAACAACATCGTGGAGGTGAATAGACACCTAGGAAGCATATCTGATAAGACATGCAGCCACTTGACAACTGAGGGGCTGCCACGATTTGGAAAGAGGAAAATGGGAAGACATTATTCAAGATGGAGGGATGTCACAGGCAAGTGGTGTAGATTTTGCTCCAGTTGGGAGAAGACTTTGCCCAATAGTGGGATGATATGGGCTGAAGATGATGATGCTGCTGCTGCTGCTGCTGCTGCTGCTGCTGATGATGATGATAGTGATGATGATGATGATGGTGGTGGTGGTGTCTGTTTAGTTGTTTAAAGAGTGTTGTAATCTAAGTGTACTAAGTAATCAGGCAAATTGTCACATAACTCAGTTTTAAAAGGATGTTTTGATTACTCGGTAAAGTGGGCCACTATTCTGCTAAATTTCTTTTTTATGATACCCAGTTGGCAACTACTGTTTCGATCACTTATCTTAAACACGTCATTTTATTTTGTCCCATAAATAGTAGTATAGTATGCAATACACACTGGATTAAAGGAAAGGCACCCCATCCCCTCTCTCTAAAAAAAACCTCATCAAAGGAATATTTGTAACTTTGATGATTTTTTGCTAACTTCATATGTTATTACAGGTTCTGAAAGTGTGTTTGTGTTAATGTAAGTTTGCACGTGTATAGGTTTGTTTGTTTGTGTGTGTGTGTGTGTGTGCGTGCGTATGTATGTATGTATTTGTGTGTTTGAATAAGGAAAAAAAAATCAATATTTTGTATACACACATCGATATTATAGTGATCTTTACATAATTTTGTGGAACCTTGGAAATCTCCACATCATTGAAATATACATTACACTTTGAGAATAGTGTATCAGAATACGAATAGTGCTTACAATATATACCAACCCTTTTTCACTATGCATACGCATAAAATTGAAATAAAATACACCCCCTCAAAAAAAAAAAAACGGATGAAAAATTCCATCTGTTTGATGTTGACATTGTAATGTACTACTTGGTCAATATGACTGTGTACGGAAAATGCAAATACGCTACTTGAGATTAACCCACGCAGTGCTAAGTCACGAAACGGCCACTTGGTGACGTCATTTGTGATAAGCTACTAGTATCAGGAGATGGATAATGGTAGGATGTAGCCCCTTCCTTAACCTAACAGGTTTCACACTACAAACGTGAATGAATCGCAAACCATCGATAAACTGATGACAGATTGCTCTGGTCTTGGTTTTAAAGTGATAGGCTACATTGTGAGCTTCAATTTAAAAAAAAACGTCAAACTTTGATATCTGAGCTACATAGTCAGTGTTCAAATGGACAAATAGACCCCTAGACTACAAAAGTTTGGAAGTTACAACTGCCAATGTTCAAGTTATGATGAATAACATTAAAACTCGGGAGAGCGAGTTTTAATTAGCCTAGGTGTACAAAGTAA
This sequence comes from Eucidaris tribuloides, assembly GCA_001188425.1. Lineage (NCBI taxonomy): Eukaryota > Metazoa > Echinodermata > Echinoidea > Cidaroida > Cidaridae > Eucidaris > Eucidaris tribuloides. The sequence continues at coordinate 15,239 of JZLH01S0346898.1, forward strand.
GTCTATGGAGGAAATGGGCACGTGAATCTGGTCAAACTTACGATTTTCACTTTTTAAACACTAAATAATCATTTTTGAACTACAGTTTTTTCAGTGGCTTATTTTTGACCTATCAAACCTGGTAGCATGAGGGGATATCATGTGGCTCAGATTTTTTAAGTGTTGTAAATGTTAGCCAATACTTTAGAAACAAAATACATGAACAGCAATGTGTGGAAGTACACACACAAAGGCACTGGCGCGCAAAAAAGACAATCTAATTTTGTGGTGTTGTATGATTGTTGTCCGATAGTAGTGTGAACGTACTTAAAGAAACCATTCAAGGCTCTCCAAAGGGGGTTTATAAGGTTAATGGTTCTATTAATAACTTGAAGATTACTGAACATAAAAAACCCAAACGTTCCTTAACGGACCAAAAATCAAGGATCCATACTGTTCTGAGAAGTGAACGAAAGACACAACAGATACACACACAACACACACACACAACACACACACACACACACACACACACACACTATACATACAGTACAATAGCATACATAATAAACTACATACACACATCATACACAAACACGACTAACAAAACACATGAACATACAATATAAAGACAAATGTAACAAACACCAATGATACATGTATTTGTGTATCTGCTTAATACAGTATTTAAAACTTACACCCATAGTAATTATTTAGGAAATAACAAACACACATTTCCTTAGAAGTTTGAAGAGGTATGTGGTTCTGTTCATAAATCGAAGAAGCAAGGAATATTCTGTCCATTAGATCAGTGAATATGCAACAAGGAAGAGGGAAATAAGAATATCGACGAATTTCGTGAGTCAAGTTCAAGTTTAAAACTCCATGCACCTTTCCATTAAGTCCGCACTGACTCTTACCATGTTACTTACACTGAAGTAAACATGTTTACCGCAGGCATGACGCAACCAATAAGTTTTAAACTGCAGGAGATGTGTTTCATAAGAGCCTTTAAAATTTGATAATCACAGTGCATAGAGATTGCATTTGATATTTATATTCTCCGTCAATACCACTATTACAATCAAAGAACGAAACATACCAATGGATGATCAACAAGCGGTGGATTTCGTAGACCATTCACCCAGCAAGAAAATTGAATAAATAAAACGAGCAACAACAACAGAAAAGATCGAAACATCTGTAAATTTGGATAGCTTACCATATTCGAAGACAAACTGACCAAGAAAGTGAATGCTTTACTGAAATCGAAACGGCGAATAAACGCGCTGTGAGCAAGAACGACTTTGAGTTCAGCATCAAGTACGGAGAAACAGCAAATAGGGACTAATTCCCCTGAAGATATACGAGTGTGCTGACGTTCGATCCCGCGTAGGCGATACAGCACTGTTAATCAACGGGAGTAATCGTACTGTGCCGATTTTAATGGCATTCTCTGTAAACCTGCGCATACATCGAGATCGCTCTTAAACTGTACTTAAGTGTAAGGGGAAAAAACTGTCTGCAAAACAGCTAGGTGTGTTTGTCTAGATTGTAAGCAAGGACGGACGTGTCTATTGAAAGGTTATACGAAAATAGCTTGTTATTCATCTCATATATATATCAGAAGTAAGATAAATCTGTACTATCGTGAAGGATGGGCATATTAAAGAGGGAATGTTGATTTCATGATCCTTTTTTGTACGTAATTTAGCTGGAAATTCTTGAAATAACAGATTTTTAATCTCATCTGTGTCTTTTCACTGCCGTTAACTTTTTTTTAAGCAAGGGTCAGTTTGATACAGTTTCCACCTTATTTGGATTGAAACTGGAATGATAATTTAAACAATAATACTCAGTACCACTTTTGATATTAGAATACCGGGAAATTCAATTTTCGATTATGAATGACCTACAGCGTGTAAAGATAATTAATTAATTTAAATGAATAATAAATAAATAAACAACTAAATCAATTAATTCATTTAGATATCTAGGTTTAAAAACTGGGTATAGCTTTATTGGCAAGGGCCCTGATTTAAATACGTAAATACACAAATTATAAGGAATTAAAAACGATTGTTGTTCTTTTTTTAATAATGTGTTTAAAAGTTCCTGTATTCATCCGACGTAACACTGACATAAATTTAACTTGATGGGATTGTGATAGGAAAAGAAATTCACTTCAATTTAATTGAATTATTAATTAACATTACAATAAATACATGTCAGGACTTAAACATTTCTCGTCGATTTCTATTTAACAAATATAAACTTCTTAGAGTGTGTGATTTTCAGCGTTTTAAGAGATGATGTTGTTATAAATAAACTCACAATAGGGCACCATATACCAAAACTGTACACTGCCTTTAAAGCCCAAGAGTATTTTTGATCGAAAAATACAACCTTTTTTATCAGTCCGTCACAAAGTTTACTGTCGTTTCTCCCGGCATCAGAAAACACACTGACTGGAAAATGATTTACAGTGAAAACTATTATATTTTTTGTGAGTTTCATAGCTTGTAACTTTCAGGGCATTAATGTATGATATTATCCGTGAATCATTTTTAAGCTGCTGAAAAACGTACTTTAACTTACATATGTGGCATTAATGATGCGAAGACATACAACATTAATTACTTGACTTTAAGGATAAATTTGGAGCCATTATTCATTTTCAGCTAAGTCATTTCTGTTTGACGCAAAAATCAATGTCAGCAGTTAAAGGTATAAAGCCATCTGAAATGATATCAATTACATTTCTGTACATACATAATGTAGGCGGTAGGGCATTGACCAAATAACGCTCTAGAAAAAGAAAGTTCCGTAGTCTCCAGATTGGTATTGAAAAATATTATTACAAATTGATTACGATGAAGTTACACATTTGTTATGCAATTTTTATTAGCACGTTGATGAGGTAATCGACTAACTAACGCGGCTAGTTCCTTAGTCCTATTCGTAGAAGAAGGAATCACCGTCAATAGCGATTTCAGAGACACGAACATTACTCGCTAGATCGGTCTTTACAACTGTTGCATGGGCGGCGACTTCATGTAACGATTGTGTGTGTGTGTGTGTGTGTGTGTGTGTGTGTGTGTGTGTGTGTGTTTGAGGGAGAGGGGGGGCGGAAACATCGAATGGCGAAATAATATTATCCCCGCGTGAGAAAAAAGCGTGTATCATACAGATTTTTATCATTGTTAAAAAGTGGAAAGTGTATATTTGACCCCCCCCCCCCCCTCTGTTCATTAACAAAGTTTAATAGCTTATTTCCGTCAAATTCGCCTTTTGAACTGGTTGGCAGGTACAAAATCTTTCAAAAATGCTTTATCAATGGGAAAAATATTTAACTTTAAAAATTCGAGAGGGACGTCCCCCCAGAAAAATAATCGACTGGGAGGGCGACACGTCCCATCGTCCCCCCCCCCCCGGATCAAAGCCTACGCATGCGAGAGAGAATGACACAAAGTACAGACAGTGTCTCCAAAATCGGATCTTATATTTTACTTAATGCAAAATGCACAAGGTACCGTGCCTTATGCATAAATACTTTGGGGGACGTTGCGTGCCTGAATAAAATTACGAAGACCTGCTCTGCCATGGAATCATGCCATTTTAGGGGAAACACTTGGCCTTGCCGACTTCTATATTAAACTAATAAGAACATCTACGAACTGGTTAATTACAAAAGCAAAAAGAAAGTACAACCTACACTTCGTGAATGGTATTAATTGGTCGATTGCACTTAAGTTTCACAGAAACATGCACAAACACATTCACACACATACACACAGCGAGAGATACACACAGGCAGACAGACAGACAGACACACACACACACAGACAGACCTACACATACAGACACATAATTATATTCCTTGCCACGCTTGTACATACTTTTTGATTAATTACAGATACGCAAATGAGGACGTACACACGTCACATTCGACCGCTAATTAAGGATATACTTCACTTCAACCGGGGGACTCCCAGGTGTGTAACAGTTTGTGTGTGGTTTTCAACATGTAATCAAAGACGATTTTGCGCACGGTAAAAAAAAATAATGACGACGCCGTCAAACGATTGCTTATGAAATTTGCAATCATTGGCACTAGACAGGAAATCGCGAGACCGTCCCCGTTCTTGGATCGTCCCTGGTCTAACTTTGAATTGTCATACTTACGGTCCCTTTTAGGAGGAATTACAATCGCACACATACACACACATACTAACACACCCACACCGACACATACAAACACCCACACCGACACACACACACACACCCACACCGACACACACACACACACACACACACACACACACACACATACACACACACACATATAGGCATAAACACACACACATACACATACTCACACACACACATACACAAACACACGTTTTTGTTGCATGTGTGTGTTTTTGTGGGTGTATGCATGTTTGTGGCGTGTGTGCATGTGTGTGTATGTATGTGCGTGCGTATGTGTGTGTGTGTGTATGCGTGTGTGTATTTGTTTATGTGTGATGTGTCTGTGTGCATTTGCGTTGAAGAATGAAAAGCGTTGATGGTCGTACTCTACAGCGACATGCATGACCAGTAATCGACAGTATAGCTATTATTTTGTTGTTATTTGATAGGTCAAAAGAGCAATTGTAGTACTTACCGGCTAAAGATAACTAGTGTTATTACCAATGACCCATCACAGATACTATCCAATATAGCATGCTTGATTCAAGGTGCTTAGCCGAGCGAGAAGCTTCGCACATCTGCGCATACTCGAAGCAACTTACATTCATCTCACTGACCCCATTCTGTGCCGTCAGAAGGAGTTTGTGAGAACGCTTGCTTTATTTTAGCATTATTATTTTAGCATTAGTCAGTAACCGGCTGGCAACAAGCCTAATTTTGTTTACCGTGACAGCCAATCACAGCTCGTCAGGTCGCGTGAGTATTTTCCTTTGCTTCCATTATATTGTTTCGTTTTAGCTTTCTGTTTCATTCATGCGATTTACTCTGATGAGTGCATGTCGAAAAGCTTCAGTATGTCCGTTTTCTATGCTATTTTCCAGTATAATCATTATTTATTAACTATTATACCAATGCAATGCAATGTAATTATTTCTATAGCGCTATACGCGTATTTGTTTCACAGCGCTTAAATACATCGTAACATTTCAATGCAATACTACAAACAAGTCAAGAATTAAATAGAAAAAACGATAACATTAAATATACGAAAATTATTAACATCATTATTGTTTATTACACAAGTGGGTGTTTAAAGATTTTTTGAAAATATCGATGGAAGGAGATGTGAAGGGGGAGATCATTCCACAGTCTATGGGCAAGTGTTTTGAATGCATTGTCACAGGACCTTGAGCTGGATCTTGGTATTTTGAGAAGAGACTTGTCAGAAGAAGAACGGAGGCCTTCTCTTGGGTTGCGATATGTTAGTAGGGATGACTGATTAGGCTGTAGGGCATTGACCAAATAACGCTTTAGAAAAAAAAGTTCCGTAGTCTCCAGATTGTTATAGAAAAATAGCATTACAAATTGATTAAGATGAAGTTACTGATGAGAAAAAAAGCTTTTATTCTCCAATGTTTATGTGCACAATGATGACATAATCGACTAATTAGTGTGGCAAGTTCCTCAGTCCCATTCGTAGAAAAAGGAAACACCATCAATGTTTCAATGTAGCGATTTCACAGACGCGAATGTAACTCACCAGATCAGTCTTTACAACTATGTTATTAATAATTAATATTGATATCAATATTAATAATGTTATTATTATTATTATTATTATTATTATTATTATTATTGTTATTATTATTATTATTATTATCATTATTTTTATTATCTACACCATAATTATCATTTCTATTATCATTATCGTTGTGTGCATCAGAATTTCATCTCGCAAAATGTGAGCAATCAATGACACGGATCAAAATACGACATATATCAAAACTACGTATAATCAAACATGAGGCAAAAACCAACAAACATCACGGCATTGAGAATAATTCCAGAAAATGACGTCAGCGCGTTTTGTTGCATATCCAAGCAACGGCTCGGGACTACCAGACATGGTCGCTTTAAAGGAGGGGACAGCTATAATGCCGTCACGTCTGTGGTTTCTTTGATATCACCGGATATGACAATCTCAACCCCACAGATCTCATCCAAACTTGAAATCAATACTTATCTCAGCTGGCTGACATTTATCCGAGTGCCACTTCTTTTCCCCAAAGAGCCTTTTAAGCTAACGTCCCTTGCACGGCCAATTACTGCGTGAAGTGTTTAACATCCTGGTATAAGAAGAGGAAGATGTAATATTGTATTCAACCTTTTCCCGCGCGTGAAGGGCGCTTAATTATTGAACACTAAATATGGCTAAATACTAAGCATTCTTCGGTTGAAAATAAATGACTGCCCTCCCAAGTTCCTCCACTAAATATAGTTCGGGTTCGCTTCAGTTTATGCGCGTGCGAAGATGTGTCCTCGTATTATGTACGTGATAAATTGAACAACATTTGATTCCAGGCAGATAGGACAGGATCAAAACAAGAATATAACGTTAAGAGATATTCTTTTAATAATGCATAAATTGCGATTCTTACTAAATCTGAAAGATGATGTAGTTGTGGTGCATAAGACATTGAGAAAGCACTAAATACAGGGACTACCCACTTTATTCAACCCCCTTGTTAATCACTTTCGAATTTTTGTTTTGTGCAGCTCGTCCAACCGATGACCACCTACAGTAACCCGGAACGCGCACTCAACAAAGAACGCTGAAAAGGGGAAAACGATAAAATAAGCCCTCTGTCAGCAGATCCTTCACCACCCTCCCTCGAGGCATTCGGGTCCCTTTTTGAGAGAGAGAGAGACATATTCGTAACCTTATGGAACCATTATTGCTACTTGGACCTGACATACTTCGCATTATACACTTTTTGTGAAGAAGTTAAAGACATTATCTAACGTTATGGAAGACCCGTTTAAGAAATTATCAAACTTTGCTATCTGACATATCTGACAATGTGTTTGAATGGACAAATAAACATCCTAGAACACAAAAGTTTAAACAGTTATGCTGTCACTTGTAAGATATGTACAGATAAAAATTGGCACATGAATTATTCTCGGCCGATGAAAATGTTGCAACCCAGCTGTCTATGGGGGAAAACGGGAATGACCTCTCAATGATTATTACTTTTTTTAAAGTACTTAATGATCATTTTGGAACTTTAATTTTTTTCAGAGCTTCATTTTACATTAGTAGCATTGGAAATCATGTAGGCTCACGTTTTTAAAATGGAAAAACTGTTATACGATGCCTTTAACCGCCAAACACTTGCATTTTGTTCCACACGTGCACTACCGTACGTAACCTTTAAAAACTGAAGCCGTACTTTACTGGAAGAAGGAGAATAACAAGAAAATCTGAAGAAGAAAAAGAGATATTCGTTGAATCACCTTATCTTTGGTTAAGAGCTAATATTTCCAAATCGACAACTAATATCCTCATAAATCTTATTGTTTTATGATAAGCAAAAATTCCCCATGTACGTTTCAGTGGCGGGGTCCTCAAGACTCTATCTCTTAGTCCTGTTTTATTTTTAATTTACATAAGAATTATTTTAAATAGACTCACATCCATTCTCTCTCCATTATGTTGCAGATGATAACTAGTATCTATTTCAATATATTATATAATGATAACTAATTAGAATTTCAACTCAGAAATGGTTTATATTTCCTTCATGGCTTAAATGTGAGAACATGTTCTTTCAATATCAGTAAAACGAATGTAATGCAATTTGAAACTTTTATTCAAGCGCTCTTAATATCATTATATCACGTCAATATTAAAAATTGATGTCCAGTTTCTTATGAAATGAAATGAATTAAATTATCAAACAACGTATTTGTATTTAAGGAATATAATTGACAAAATCTTATCTTGGACTCAAGACTATGTATGTTCTCACAAATAACTAAAGGGAAGTAGAGATTTCAGAAAGATTAAGAATGTTCTCTCTAAATGCACTGTTAGTATTGTATTATACGTCCATTTTGCTATATATCAATTATTGTAAAATGCATTGGGAATTGTTGTAAAACAAAAATGTATATTTATTACTTTAACATAAAATAGCCGTAAGGGTTTGTAATACATCGCTTTTTTCTCTTGAAACATGTGAGATCTCTGCTCTCTCTCTGCTCGTTTACAGATTCAACGTTCTAGAAATACAGCGTGTGTCATAAAAAAAGTAGACACTAGGAAAAAAAAATATTAAAAATTGTTTTGCCGTGAGTTTTGAGATTATTTTTTGATATGAATGTTTTGCCTCGCATCAAGCTAATCCTGAGTGACACTATGGTAATGAAGTATTTCAACAGCATGAGTGAGCACAACCCGCCTTTGTGCAAGTCGGCCAAAAGCATTTGCGCACAGAAAGTGTGTTCTTATTATCAATGTTTTAATGCCTCACAAACCGGTAATGGCTGCAAAAGCTGCTCAACTGATGTGCACAAGGATATTGAATCCTCCAGCATGCTCTAGGAGAAGAGCTAATAATCATATTTGTGATAAATAAAGACAAAGAAATGAAGCACGATTCGCGATATATCCCCATAATAAAAAAAGAGTGTCATGTTTGCTTAGATGAACTGTTGAATCTAAAAAAAAAAATGCATTTTCTACTCTTTTTCAAGGGGTTGGGGGTTGGTAATTGATTATCTGAATGTATTGCTTTAATTTTGTCTTTCTTGTCAACAGAATTGATATAAGCTCTTCTCTGAGGCTATTGCTGCTGATTTAGAATGTAGGCAAAAAAGAAGCAATGAATTCAGATACAACGGCCACCGCTATCCGCCTTCAGAAAACAAGAAGAAGTCATTTTCTTCAGTGCAAACAAAGTTTTTTCCCCCCATCTACTTGGCAAACATACTTTTTCTCCTTTTTTATGGGGGTACTTCGTGAATCATTGCTTCTTTTTTCTTTTTTACACAAATTGTATTAGCAGGTCTTCTCTGAGCATGCTGAGGATTCAAATCGCTTTGACATCAGGTGAGGAGCTTCTGCATCACCCAACAAGCACCGGTTTGTGAGGCATTAAACATTGAACTATATATAGACACAATTCTGTGCGCAAATGGCATGTTGCGCCTTATTGGAGCAAAAGTGGCCTGTGGCTCACTCATGCGTGTAAATACTTTCAATACGCATTAGTGTCATCAAAGATAGCTTAAGGCCCAAGGTAAAATATTCATATCAAAAATAAATCTCTAGAGCATGAAATATTTTGCGTAATAAATCTTTTTTCTGAGTGTCTCTTTTTTTTTTGATACACGCGTGTATATGATATTAATTAATTTCAAAACAGACAATATTCATGTTTAAATATGTAAACAACCGTTCGTTCCTCTGGACTTGTAATAACTTTTTTCCACTTGGCAATAGAAATATATTTCTTCATATCCCAGCGCATGTTGTCACCACTGCAAGGTCTCGTTCGGTTTCGCGAAGTCCGAAAAGGTTACTTGCCAAAACTTCCTCAGACACCATGGCCTGATATATAGGAGCAATATATCCAATCTGTGTTATAACAAAGATATTTTATATTCCTTTTTGAGAAACCTGTTTAAAATCAAATTTAAAATACACAATATAAGCAAGAACATTGGAAATACTTGTTTGATCTATATATGCATAATTACTCCTTCGTCTTCCTGGTATAAGATCAGATTCAAGTGAAATTTTCTCATATTAAAATGAAGATATTTCAAATTATTTCTGTTTGGAATTGATGATGAACAAAACTGGGCCAAATGGCGGAGGCATTCCCCCTTCAACTCCAATGCGACTGTAGATCACAAATGTTTCTTATCTATTTGTACTTTGTAATTTAACCCGGGTTTGTCACATCGTCATGCATATTCTTCTCACCCGTGTCAACCTGCCACTAATTTCTTTTCTTACCCAATGCTTCAATTATAAAATTCACTTTGATATCTTTTTGTTTTTATCAACTTTGCAATAAGTAATAGTTATTTTTTGTTTAGATTCACGTCGTCTAATCTAATATAAAGTTTCAGATGCAGTTTTAATGTAGATCCGTAATTAATACTTGTTTATTCACTCATTGTAACTTGCATATTTTGATGCCATTTATAATGTTCAAAAAAAAGTTGCAGAAATAAATAAAATGAAAAAAAGAAACCTTGATCGTTTGCATAACCTGTTGCAATGAAAGCGCCGCAGAAAAATTAATATTCAGGATACAGTAATGACAGGGTTACTAGATATTTTAACTGGGCCAAGAGAAATTTTCAAATTAGAACCAACGGTGAACTCAAATGTACTAAATTGAGTATTCATCTCTGTCATGTCTGTTTAATTCAGTCAAGTTATAGTAAAATATGTTGTGTTTTTTTATTACTCCCAAACGATCAATTCTACAGTTTTTGGCAGAATCTCCTCAGGCCATTTTAAATTTATGTATATGAGCCACTATGGCAATATGCATTGTATAACGACATACAATGACAATAATCACTAACTTCCCTTTAAATTCCAATCATGACAATAAAATAATGCAAAATGAGTTGAAGAAATGCTTTCTAGCTTAAACATATTCCTGGCAGAAGGAAAATGACTATATTTTTTTTAGGTCAGCTGACATAGCAGGTGGGCTCGCCTTGCACTCTCAATAAGCTCATACGAGCTCGCTGTCGCTCGCACGGGCTCATGGAACTCGCTGTAAGTCGCCGTACTCGTTCTGAATCTGGTCCTAATCTCGTGCGTAAACTCAGTCCGACTCGCAACACAATCGTGTGCTCGTACACCACTCTTGCAACTCGTATGTCACTCGATATACTTGAAGGTGCGAGTTATTACGAGTTATGAGAGTGCATTGCGAGCTTGTCACGAGTATTGCGAGTAATAACGAGTTTAGTTCGAGTTATAGCGAATACCGCGAGTTGCTGCGAGTTAGTAAAAAATTTTAAACCTGTTAAAAATTTTGGACCTGTTCGCGACCTCAAGAAGAGTTGTGCCGAGATACGCGCGAGCCTGCGCGAGTTGTTGCGAGTTATCCCGAGTTACATGGAGAGCTTTTCGTCGAGTTATCGCGAGTTGTCGCGAGTTCTCATTTATAAGCAACTCGGCCACAACTCGCCATAACTCGCTACTACAACTCGGCTAAGTGGAACGTAGCTTATATACCTGTTATGAGCTGTCGGTAGAGCAGGAGATTTGCTCATCTCTGCACGTTGGCAGCTACGTAGGTGGCAGCCGTAAGAATACCCGCAACCTTGATAAATTCATTTCATTTTGTATAATATTCTGGCGCCGAGTAGTCCTAA
>JZLH01S0346953.1:7997-21220 GCA_001188425.1 Eucidaris tribuloides
TACCGGCGTGCTGGTTAATTATTAATTCGCAGCACAGACTGACACACGGCAGTGTGGTACGATTATGCGACCGATAACTAATATTGCGATTATTAGAAGCACAGGTAGGGTAAAATGTAGGAAATAACGTAAAAGAAGGAGCGCTGGTTTAACTTTTTTGAAGTGGGATTCTGATAGATTAAATGTAGCGATAATACATAAATAATGACAATGACAGGGCACGCTGGGTAAAAATACATTTGCACTGGCCGTATTGAAATATGACACGAAATATGAATGATTTGCACTTAGGCCTATTTAAACCTAGAATCTAGGAAGATCCTAAAGACATGATAATGATAAAATTGGATTCTTCGTCTTCGTCCAATACAAAATTTATTGGTCTCGCTAGGAGTTGACAAATATTGGGCTCGACTACGTCTCGCCCAATATTTCCCAACTGCTAGCTCGACCAATAAATTTGTGCATTGGACTCAGTGAATCCAATTCTATATCACCATGACACCTTCACCAATATTAGACCTTACAGTGAAAAATTCTGCTCTTGTCTGGTCAATCCCAACTCACTTTTGAGTTTGTGTATCATGTTCATCGGGCGAATTGCTTGGCTGTGATGCTGAAAGGCACGCTGGAAGTGGGTACAGAGATCGCACAGGATGCAGAAGCCATACTCGCGACCTGGAAGAGAAATCACAAAGGTCAGGATCAGGTTATTTAACTTTGTCATGCTACTTAAGTTGTTTTAAATCAACAAATCTGTTTAAATACAATTTCCTAACAAATTTTGAACTGCATGATTTGTTACTCTGTTAGTGCAAGGAGTCATGTCAGATTTTTCATCTGACAAAACTAATATGCACTACTTTCACCCAGAATTATAAAGATCAAAATAAAGGCAGTACAAAGGATGACATTACACAATTTAATTTTCTTTGAATGATGTTCTTTACCACAATTTGAAAATATGTTGTGTATTTGCTTACTAGATCTTCCCGGCAGGTGGTAAGACAATAAAAGTCTGTTTACTTTTTGCTCTACCCAATAGTAAAAGATTGAGAAAGCACACAATCTTCACACCTAAGCGTCAAAATTGCCATTACAGAAGGATATAGTTTCCAACATTTTTCACATAATACAACTTACAAAAAAATACAACTACAGTCAAACCTGTCTCAGCAGCCACTTCTCTTTAGCAGCCAACCTACCGATTGATAGTGGCCAATGAAATGACTCTCTTAGAGACAATGTACGTGTTTAAAAACCAGTCTATAAAGGCCACATTTTCACCCCTTGGGTAGAAACTAATGACTGCAAAGTCAACTAAAAAAATTGATATTTTAGTGTAGCATTCAAAGGCAGGCCTTCAACTCTGCTTGGGTGAAAAAAGTAGGAGAAAATTAGGAGCAAAATTCTCCAAAAAGTAGGAGAAAAATAGGATTCAATCAACCAAAGTAGGAGGAGAGTATAAGATATTTATAAGTAGTGTTTGGAGTAGTAACCCTGAAGAAAATTGAAACATGCGGAATACACGGGAAAACAAAATCTAAGATTGGTGAAAAAGCGCAAATCTGCGGAAACAAATTTTCCATCATAAACAGGTAATGATGGTAGTTACAGTACTCTCAGGAACAACTTGTAAAACTACTCAACTCCAAACAAATATCAAACCTATCATCACAAAGGGGAGTTTTTTGACAAAAAGTATGAAAAAGTAGGAAAATAAGGATTTTTAAGAGAAGAAAGAAGAAAACTAGGATCTTCACAAAATAGTAGGAAAAAGCAGGAAAAGTAGGACCAGTTGAAGAAATGAAAGGGTATACTCACATTCTTCCTTGTGTTGCTGACTGAGTAGATAGTTGGCAAGAGGGGCTGTGTACGTGAGACACTGGAGGGTTGAGTTGAGGAAACATGTGTTGCCCATGTTGATGAGGCCACCGCCCACCCTGTGGCACTTCTGCCAGTCCAGCTGCACCTTGGTGGACGGGTACAGGATCTGCTTGGGGGGCGGAATCCCGTCCGACTTGGGGCCGTCACCTTGGGCACTCATTTTGCCTGGCGAGATCAATTGGTGGCAATAAGAAATGAAATTGTAAAAGTGGAATATTTTGGTGTGAAAATTGTCATGCATTTTACACATGCCATTGCAAATACAAAAATAATATTTTTGTAAAGCTAATCATTTGGTTTTTGCATTGCCAACTTTTCTGATTGGTGTTTGAACTTGGCATGGCAGTGTGTACGCACAAGACTAGCTGCTGAATGAACGTTGTGCCACATGTGGTTGCTTGCCCTTTACTTCTATCCTTGAGATTTCAGCAAATTCTGCAGGCACATAAAATTAATTGAACAAATATCCACTTTACCAGTGATGAAAGGCACAGACATCATTTTTCCAGTATCAATTGTGATGCATTTTGGGCATAACAGCTAAACAAAATTTGCTGAATTGTAGCTGGGTGTTTTTTTATATTGAACTGTGAAGAATTTTATACTCAACAATTGTCCAATGACTGAAACTGCTAAATTAAGATTAAACATTGTATATTATTCCCAGAACAAGAGTATACAAAATGTCATTCCAATTAATAACTGGTGGCTTCTGGCAAAAGGCCCTGAATGCAACATGTGTTCAATTGCTGTAGCAGCATTTGGGTTACAAGCTAATCATCTACTGAACCCACATGGCCTTACTTATTAGTATCGTGAAATATAGCAAATCCTCTGTAAATATTTACTGATAATTTGCAGATAATTTGTCTTGATTCCACAGTCCACCATGCTTTTGAACAAAGCAATTTCATTTTGGGGGGATTGATACTGTTCATACGATTCCAGGTTCAAGCTAAACACCCGCATTTATGTCTGAAAACATGCAGAACAATGCCCTATTATTCACATTGTCCCACAAGCTGATTAGCAATAGTTACAAAAGAACAATTCTGACACATGAAATGAAATCCAGACATTTTACTGGGAAATAAAAAATCTGGATTTCTGTCAAAATTTAGAAAACTTACATCCCTGCATTACTGTCAGAAAGACCTGGCAGTCGGTACAAGATGCTCGAATACTGTTACCAATATCAAAGAATAACCTACCTATAGAAGAACTGCGTTGGGTTTGTTTATAGCCCTCACTCCCAGAGTTTGGCTTGGCGGGGTTCAGTGGGACATATTTCCCTCGGAGATTCTGAAGACGAAATGAAATGTCTCTCTCTGCAGGCTGGAAGTCTACATGTTTCAGGAGTACCTGTGGAGAAGTGTTTGATGAACAGAATTTTATGCTCTCCACATTGTGTACAGCAGACTCTCATTACAAGGAACACTGATATGATAAAATCTTGTTATCACAAAGAAATTTTCCAGTCTGAAAGTCAAAATTTGGTTGTATTTTGTTGTTATTGCAACCCTGATATATCAAAATTTTTGTTTTAACAAAATTAATTTTTTTAAAGTATATCACTGACAGCAATACAAAAATATGAAGTTTCATCCAAAATCTGTTAATGTTGCAGTCATTATGTGCATAAGGTGAGCTGGTTGTCAAGTATACATAACATGACAAAATCAATATGCATGCAGTTATGTAACAGAATCATTGTACAACAGAATGACTTTCTGTTGATATTTTCAAGAACAATGTAAAACCTATCAGTTTTCTAATTTTTTTTTCAATTACTTGATGTATGCATTATGGTACATTTTTGTGTATAGTGCACACAAACACTCATATTTTTATGATCATTATCATTATCACAATTCCATTACTGTGAAATTTTATGATGACTGATACATCCACCATTTCAGTTAACAAATATCAAAAGAACCTGCCAAATTAATGTATTTACATATTTTTGTTTGACAATATTGGGAGATTACATACTTGTTTGGAAGAAGACACAAGATGCCTATCCAAATCTGTGTCGTAAGCTGCTCCCTTAACCCTTTCTCCGTCAACGGTCTTGGCCTTAGACTTGTGAAGGTCTCGCCGCAGAGTGTCGTCTATCGTCATACTTCTCCCCCTGGAATTGAAAGTAAGAATGAAGAATGAAAATCAGAGTAAGACATCAGGTATTTGTATCAATGCATCAATGTGTCTGTGCAGTCTACGACTGTCTAACTCAGTTCAAGTGAATGATATTAAATTGATATCATGTAGTAATTTGTAAAACGTACAGTAAGAAATAGCATTCTGACATTTCTACATGATTAAAACAATTTCATATTAGATAGTGATGCTGTTTAATTACAAAACTAGCATTTGTCAAGGTTTAGCAGACAAACAGCACAAGTATATTATTTTAAAACAGTAAAAGTTCCAACACTGTTCATTTAGTACAAGTTACAATTATGAATCACGATGAAAGATAACACTTTCTGCTTTACAGTGGGACTATACCACGTCTACACCAAATCTAGAGAACTTTCTAGGGTCAACATGACTAATTTTGGTTCTAATGTTAAGACTTTTGGGAGGATAGAATAAAACTGTTTTGCACAAATTGTTAATAATTGATACAAGAAACATATCCAGTACAGAGTCTCTCCTATATTGAAGGTACATGTGTGTGACCCGGCAACATCATTCATTGATATTTAATACACAGAACAATTGATTTCCGAAGAGAGATAGATCTAGATGCGACTTACAGATATAAAATGGATGCTTATTTTCATCTTTCTTTAGGCCGAGAGATTTCTATACAATGTCAATGTGAAAACAGGGTCTTTCTGTTCCTGCAGAGAGTAGAGCCATAGCTTTGTTTGAGATTATAACACCTTTCTAACCAAAATCTTAACGCCCAAGTTTAGTTTTGGGGATTTTTTGTTATTTGAAAGCTTTATGCCCCAAAGCCATAACCCTGCAATAATAGATTTTGAATGTCTTTAGTTTTTTTTTAATTAATTAATGAAAAATCTCTTGGACCCCAAAATTATTACAATTATAGGCATCTAAAGGGTTAAAAAGCTTTAAACAGATTACATGTGTTAGTACGCATCATCTGAAGAGCAGATACGCAGCTCTTTCAGATGAGGTATAACTTTATACTAACTTTTTTTTGTCTTTTTGGTTTTTTTTTAAATTATTTAATGAAAAAATGTTGGGGGGGCGGGGGACGGTCCCCGACTTTTTAACTAATATTCACCCATTACTAACATCAAAAGGGTTTAAAAAGGTTATATGAGTAATACTCATCTGAAGAGCTGCGTCTGCTCTTCAGATGAGGTATAACAAATGTAATGTTAAAGCTTGTTTAACGCCTTTAGACTGCTATAATGTAAAATTTTGGGTGTTCCACAAGATTTTTCATTAATAATTAAAAAAAAACTAAAAGACATTCAGAATCTATTATTGCAGGGTTTATTGACTTTGGGGCATAAAGCTTTCCAAAAATAACAAAAAATCCCTAAAACTAAACTTGGGCTTTAACACTTATCAATTGACTAGTAGTATAACAGTCATAACATAACCATTATAACATGACCCTGCAAATTTGCACCAGTCAAGAGGAAACATTTATAATTTGAGATTACAACATAACACCTTTCTAACAAAAATCTTAACATTTATCATTATCAATTATAGTAGTAACACAACAATCACAAAGACACATAACCATTATAACATGACCCTGCAAATTTGTACCAGTCAAGAGGAAACATTGATAAATTTACATTTGTGCAAAGTCAAAGATCGATTCCAGAATGGAAAAAACCACTTGGATTTGTGGTTCACACACTTTTCCTTGATTTCTTTCAACAACATCTCCTCAATAATAACTTTATAACATTTGAATAAGCCCTGCATTCTGCTGCACGCACTTTCCTCACACTGTGCACATATATTAAAAACTAGACAGCTTTGCGAGAGTCTGTGTAGCCTTTCAGAGATAAGGGAAAAAACAGTATTCAACCAGCTTCATTCATAATTTTATCACTGTTATTTTGGGGACCCAATCCCCGACTTGCACACAAAACCAAAACGAAACCAGATCATTACTGTCAGATTTCTTGGACCACCAGTATTATTGCACATTTGTGTGTAATGATACAGATACACGCGAAACATATTACGGGCTATCACACTCGGTCAGCACACTCGCATTATCGCACTTGCAATACACGTAGTGCAATGCACACTCACATGCATAATTTACAGTCTACACACACGACACACGTCCACGTTCTCAAAAACAAGTCCAAATTTGACTCTTTTCCTCGCTTATTTTGCGAATAATTTACTACTTTAATTTACAAATGTTATAACAGGCACTTATAAGATACCAACAGATTAATCAAAAATTCATAACATTGTCACACTTACCGAAATAATGTGATAAATGAACCATTTGCTGAACTCCACTACATATCCGACGTTCTCAATGAAAATCGCGGAAGCCATGCAACAGCCTGAGTCCAGTAGATTACACATAATTTGTATTTCATTTGCAATTATAAATTTTTATAATCAGTATGTACAACTTTTAAATTATAATTTTTCTGTAAAGTTATATTTTTGACTCGAAAATTATTTTTTAATGGGGAAATATTGAAATTATTGTGTATTCAAGGTGCAATGCATATTGAGCCTACTCATTTATCCAAAATGTCTGCGCCCTTGCGACCCATAGCGAGATACAATAAAGTTGGTATTGTTTTGAGGTATATTTCTGCGCAGATTTCACTAGAAACGGTTGCTCTCCGGGAGCTATCGAATCCGAAATGGCAACATCCTCCATTGTATCGTTCTGGCTGTGCAGAAATCATTCCAAAGTTAATCGTTTAGCACGTTTTACAAAGTTGTATAGAAGCACGACAAGCCATGCAAGCGCCGTTAATCGAGCCAATTTCTCCACGAGTGCCCCCGGGCATTCTCCCGTCGCATGGACACGGCGAAGCGGACCACACGTTCATCCAAGAATCTACACACTTTTGAAACCGGAACTGCATTTTCAAAGACATAATTCTGAATCTGAACTCTCGCCATTCAAAAATAATGAAAGTACCTCATCAGGGTGTCTGTGGCATCAAGTCGTTAACCAATTCTCAAGTTCTGGTGGTGGAAAATCTGGAATTGGTGAAGCAGACTTAAAAAGGGAAATTGACTCATTGACTGATCAGTTTATGGAAACGAGGGATTTGTTGGAAGATGCTGTGAGATTTTAATATTCTTATTCTTTGTTTTAAAGGTTCATTAAATTAATCCAAATTGATGTGGAATTTAATTAGCAAAGAACAATATTTCCCATTTATGTATACATTTATTTATTTCAATTTAGAAATGCCCTACGACTGCATCTAGGTTTAGTTACATTATTAAACAGGTAAAACTTAATTTACTCTCAGCAAAACAACGGAGAAAATGGAGATGTGATGAATTTTAGAGCACATATAGATCAAATTACAATTATAAATTTGTCATTTACATCTGTTAATTATTATTGTTGTTATTATTTTTATTTATTATTATTATTATTATTATTATTATTCTTATTATTATTATTATTTTATTATTATTATTATTTTATTATTATTTTTTGTTATTATTACTTTTATTTTTATTATTATTATTATTATTATTATTATTATTATTATCATCATAACTATTCATTCTTAGCTATGAAAATACAAATTTTCATCGGACAGTTTCATTGAATTGTGTTGATGTACAGTAATTTTTTTCTTTTTTCCCCCACAATAAAAGGATGAATGAATTAATCTCTTTATACGTTAATTGTAAATTTGACAAGACATTTCTAAACCAGACTTATCATTCAAACATCAAAATAATCTGTACTTCATTGCATAACGTGAAAGAATTACCCTCAACCTCCAATGGGAATCATTCTTGCAGTAGGCCTACATGCAGTTCCAAATTTGAAATATGATATTTTGATTTAGTCAATAACAATTTGTATTTTTGTATTTTTCCTGCCACTGTGTGTGTGGAGTTTCTGATAAATGCTGACTGAACAAATGTGACTTGTTAACCACTCCATAAAAACTTTAGTATTACAGAACTACAACCTTGAGTTTCACTTAGTGTCTCATGTGAAATATTGACTATTGTTCGAATACAGCAAATTAGGATTAAGGGTTAAAGTTTGAGTAATTAATTGTAAAAACTTGTCTGTTTGTGCTGTTTTGGAGAACTTTCAGATCATTAATTTGCAAATTAAGCACCTGTATTCTTGATTTTGAGAACCAAAAATCAATCATCACTGAAGAAAAATCTCTTGCTCTACATGTCTCTTTGCAGATGGAATCAAAAGGATCTGTTTATTTCAATGATGACCTTGTTGAAGCCAAGGAGGCCGTACAGGAAACACTGAAACAGTACCGAGATCTTCTGGAGAGACTCGATGAGGAGCAAGAACGGAATGTCAGGAGGACAATAGGGCTGAAAATGGAGGAGTTGAGAGCACAAGAAAATATGATTTTGGAGAGTTTGAAGGACGACTGAATTTATCATCAGGGTTAGATGTAAAGTGAATCGTGGACATATATGCCATTTTTTTTCTTTTAATAATACATGTATGCTGTCATACATGCACAAATGTTGCCTATGCAAGCTGCGTATACTTTGGGAGACATTATGCAGAGATAAGCACACAATAAAATTATCATGATATGAAGAAAGTGGAAGATATGAAATACATGTAGAGTGGAAAGGTTATTTCATTCATGTGCCACTGCCATTATATCAGAAGCCAACTTCCACAGCTGCTCTGTATGATGGCAATATAACTGGTTTTGACAGCTTGACAAATGTATAATCTTGTGTGTTTGTTATTTCTCTGAAGCCTGTCATAACATAAAATCATATGGTAATGGATCATTTGGTTGTAATTATAGTGAATGTGAGCAGATACTACGTTTCAAGAGGAGGCTACATCTAATGAATTTTATATCTAAGGAATATTGTAAACTAAATTACAAATACTTCCAAGAAAGTTTATACTCTGACTAATTTTCACATATTAAGTGGATATTTTGCTGAGCTAACAAAAATAAAGCTCAATATATGTAAATATACATTACATGAGATAATGAAAATATAGAGAAATAATGGGAAAAATGTAATCTAAAATCATGAAAGGATAATCTGGATTCTCATTATTTCTTTTTCAAACGGACAACTAGTGTTGCACGACTTCAGCATTTTAGAGAGTCGACTAGTCGCCCTCCAATAGTCGCGACTCCGACTATTAGTCGACTATCGGTGTTCAACGTCTTAGTGTGTTCAAGATTGGTGGTGTGGGGTGCATGGGTGTCGCAAACGGAGTCGCAGTGAGTGCAACGTATACGGCAACACATGTATGATAGCATTGCACGATTATAGGCTGATCCAAGTACATTTTGGCAGTTCTGTTTGATGATAGATTATGGCCGATTCACAATGAAAAACGTAAAGGAAAAAAATAAAGAGTCAAAAGATCAAGCAGCCGTACACATACACAATGCCATAATTTGCCATGACACAATGATTGGTACATGTAGTTCTGTTCAATTTTTACGTCTTTTGACTCAGTTTTTAATACAAATTAACATGTGATAAAAAGTCGACTATTGCGCTCCGATAGTCGTAGTCGCGACTCCGTGTAGGCAGTCGCGACTACGACTTTTCGCGACTTAGTCGTGCAACACTACGGACAACCATGATCTTCTTTCCACAAACAGTTTTAGGAACAGAAGAAAACGTGTGTTCTCCACCCCTCAGTGTCATCAGAGGTGTATATGCGTCTGAAAATAGGTTTTGTTGTTAGATGAAAAAAAATAAAAATAATATTTGTGTCTTTCTGTATTTGTTACCCTGCTTTGTTGCTTTCTAGACCTTTTCAAGTACATAGTTTAAAAACTTTCTGGCTGAAAAATGCTAAGTAAGTGCATGTCATGCTATGCTCTATTTTGATAGATTTTTTGGACAATAGCTTTGTGGTATACAGTGGAACCTCGTTATAACGAGGGACCTAAAAACCATGACAATTACCTTGTTATATCAGGTTTCTCACTTTATCATGGTACAAAAACAAGGAAATATAAAGGATTGGGACCTGCAATATCATCTTGTTATAACAGGATTTTGTTATATCCGACCTCTTTATATCGAGGTTCCGCTGTATATCCTAATCACCTCAGCAGTCAACACTTTTTCAGAGAGGTATGTCCACGATGATTTTGGTGTAAATAAGTTATATGGTTATTCTGTTTCCATACTTAGCAATCTGCATCAAAGCTTCAAAATATACTTTCTGTTAAGTACAGAGTATTTCATGCATTATTGATGGAAAGCAGGTCGTGTATACTCGGGTTCAAAATAGGCTTACTTACTGGTGCAAGTTATATGACACTGCTAAAATCTACATGTTTGTTTACAAGACAAAAACAAATGATTGAAATAAAAATATTGAAAATTGTCTTCATAACTCATGCTATGATTCAAAAAGGGTTATGCTATAAAACTTGCTTTTAAAAGAGATATGACCTGCTGTTAAAGGTAAATGACATGATTGGGGGTAGTCTTCAACTTGGGCTGAAACTACTCTAAAATCAAGTAAACTATGCAAGGATTCTCCTACGAAAATCTTGTAGTCAAACATTGACTCATTCTAAAATAAACAATGTCAATATCACTCGTAGCACGGAAACCTGCTGTGTGGCTCTCTATGGGGCTTATTTTTATCGTCCCCGGATAAAATTAAGATACTCATATGTTTATGCTTGATTCTCCTTAAGTAAACAAATTACAGACAAATCCTCCCAGGTGGGAGATCCACTCCTGCTAGTGTATAATTGGTATATATTTCAACTCATTTGGTTCTTGAGGCATTTTCAAGTGTGCCCAATCACGTCACTAACCTTAAATGTGTTCTAATTGAATTTTGAATAATATAATTAAATACAAATGATTTTTGGTATCTGTTGTCCAAAAAAGTAACTTCATGTAAGTTTGTAAGAGAAAAATAAATGGAATGATAATGTAAACCTAACATTTTGTTGTGCAGTCTTTGTTGTAGTGAGTAAATGTAAGCACATAGTCAAAACATCTTTTTGTATCAATGTGACAAACTCATTGTGTTCTGCATTTTCTCAAATAAAAAAATTCCCTAAAAATCAACAGAAATTGTCATCAACCCCATTCCCTTAAAAAGAAAGCTCCATATTTTAATATTTGCCTAACAAGTATGGATTTGTGGACAGAAAGTATTGCCCATTGGAGACCAAGAACAAAATATCTCGAGCCGGGGTCTATGGAGATCAATGCATGATATTGACATCAAATCGTCTCCACTGGGCTTAGATGGGGTGTTACATATGCTCCCCCCCCCCCCTCCCCCAAAAATAAAAAAAAATAATAAATATAAATAATAAATAAATAAATAAATAAATAAAATAAATAAATAATAAATAAATAAATAATAAATAAATAAATAATAAAAATAAAAATAAATAAAAAGAAATAAAAAAGTAAATAAATAAAATAATAAATAAAATTCCTCTTGCTAGGGCATGCCTGTGAAATAAGAACAGAAGGTACTTCAGGGCCCTATTGCATAAAAGTTCTACCAGAAAAAAAATTATGTTTACCAGATTTTTCAGATTTCGCCTAAACTATTTCTCTGAAAGAAACTTTTAAACACTGTACCATAGGTCCAGGTGTGTACATTTGAAGAGGGCTAAGAAGGGCTATTTCAACAGAAGTACTCCTTGGGTGAAAGTTTCTGATTCAATCAGAATGCACTTTTAACAGCATTAATTTGGTAGGTTTTGAAATATGTGAGCAGTGTGAGGATGAGATCTTTTTTTGAGTGTGTGTATAACATGTTGTTGTGGATATTCATAAAATGTACCATGCAGAACACCAAGGTACAATGTGTGTAGCGCCATCTTGTGTCCATCATAAGTGCAGTCATATGCTTGGAGTAATGGTGCCAGTGCAAGTCAAGTAAAAATGATGTTTAAATTTGGTCTTTTCAAGGCCGTATTTGTTACATTAATCAGCGAAATAACAATATTTCTACAATAGTCAAAGCTTTCCCACATTTTGAAGTACACTAAAATTTATAACTTTGACACAATTTGGTGACCCAGGGTACAGTACTAAAAACAAAACCCAAAAATGGCAGATTTTATTTGATACCCCCAAGAAAGAACATCATGCACTGGCTGAAAAAAAGTGCAGTGTACTTGAGTTTGATAAACACAATTTCCCAAAATCAGGAATAGCAGAGGAAAAAACACTGACCTAAAGGAGAAATTTCCTCCAAACATGATTAATGTTTAATAAATATGATTAATAAAGATTATTTATAGAAATCCAACAAAATAATGAAAGGTGGCCCGGAGCAAATTTAGACAAGCTATTCAAGAGATATTAATTTTCAAGCATTTTAATCAATTTTGATGTCACCCTCTGAAGATGGCAATTCTGCTCAAGTCTGTGATTGTCGTAGCAAAACAACTCTTCATTTTGTACACTGAATTTTCAAAAATTGAAATTTTCATAAAAAGTGAAAAATACCCTTTTTCTTTCTCGGGTGTTACGTGGGGGTTGGAGGACTCTGCGTACCTTTCACAAAGTACAAGGTCAATTGCATTGTTGCTAGCCCAGAAAACAAAAAAATATGAAAATTTGTTTTCAAGGTCAATAAAGAGTTGTTCTGGTATGACACCACAGACATTTAACCTGTTGAAGACTAGACACGATATATCTCATCTCGGGTCTATGGGAAATTAATGTTAAAGCAAAATCAAACCGTCTTCAATGGGTAGAATTGTCATCTACAGAAGACAACATACAGATTTATTGATGATTTTTTGAAAAATCATTTCTGTGGAATGACATATTAAAATTTGCTTTACATTTCATTGTTGAGTTTCTACTATTCTCTTTTCATTGAATCCGCATTAATGGATGGTGAAACTTCTTTATTCGTTTTAACAAGCCTTCCAACACCATATTGATCTTTTCTGACAACAGTCAAGCACATTCTGATCTGATTTCACACACACACACGCGTGCAGATGTGCTACACGCACACGCACACACACACAAACATCAGTCACACTCATACACACACACACACACACACACACACACACACACACACACACACACACACACACACACACACACACACACACACACACACACACACACACACACACACACACACACACACACACACACACACACACACACACACACACACACACACACAC
>JZLH01S0347036.1:5861-19922 GCA_001188425.1 Eucidaris tribuloides
AAGATGGCAACTACAGTAACAAAAATTTCAAGTACACAAAAAGTACACAAGAAAATTATTCAAACAGAATTATGACCATATATTTGATGCATGTGCATATTCAACCCCACACGTAAACAGGTGTTGTGAATACACTTACAAAATAATATCACTTTCTCGCTGCAAGCATCTGCCTTCCTTAAGACATCTTTCAACCAGTTGAGCTGCTTCTCGCTGATGGCTCCGTTGAATTTAACAAATCTTTTCTCTCTTCCTTCTAGTCCATCGGGAGAATTCAGGTCATCATTTGGATTGTGTGATCGCAGTAATTTGACGGCCGCTTTTGTCACAGCACTATCTCTATCATAACCGAGAGTGGAAATGTCATAGGTATCTAGTGAGACAAATCTAAATCCTCGATAAGGACTGAAGTCATAATAAACAGGACAGTTCTCATCGTCAATTTCAGGCAGTGAAGATACATTGTCAGAATTGGAGGTAGCAGGAGTTGGACTAGTTTCTGTTTCCGTGGAGTTGTGACTACTGGAGTGAGTCGTCGGGAGATAATTTCTGCCCGAAAACATTGTGGTGTTGAGTAGGTCAAGACGACTGAAGTTGTAGAATTCGTGGTTGCCCCAAACATGATGAAATTCTCCATCAAACGCTTCGCATTCATTCAAGGCTTTCTGGAGAATGCCCCACGAGTGTTCCTTGTCACCGACTCTTGCATTGAAGCCATCGATAAGGTCGCCTAGTTGGAGGACAAACGCTGGTTGCCGTCTTCTACGTTTCCAGAACTGGACAGCCTCCCGCAGGCACATCAAGGCGCGGCGATAGTATCGGGTCGCCGTTCGAGAATAGTTGAGTCGATTTTCAAGATCGCCCCACTGGACATCTGAAATGGCGCCGAATGAAAACAAAAGTTCTGACGTTTGACATGACATCTTCCTAAGTTACAAGGATACGGTTGAGCTGTGAAATAAGAAGAAAATGTTCTGTTAAATGTGGCATGCCAGTATCTACAGTGTGTCTCAAAAAAAATTGTGCAAGTGAAAACTGCCCTCTTTGGCAACTAGAAAATACTCTTGTGACATTATGCTTACACCAACATCAAGAGCTTAGTCTTAGCTTTCAAGTAACGTTAGATTTGTTCAATTTACTTGCTTCAATCTTGAGATATGTTTATTTAAATAAGAAAGGGTGAAATCACAATTGTGTCACATTCACCGCAGTCCATTGTATAAGTGACACCACCCTTTTGTTCTTTACAAGATATCTCAAGATCAAACCAAGCAAATTGAACAGTACAAATGGCATTTGAAATCTGAAACATTGCCCTTGTTGTTGATGTAAGCATCATGTCACAAGAATATTTTCTAATTGCCAAAGAGCGTGCTTTTTACAGGCACAATTTTTTGAGACATGCTGTAGCACATCTCAAAAAATTGTACCAATGCAAAGCACCCTCTTTGACAATTAAACTACACTGATGTGACACATGTTCGAGGTAACATCAAGGGCAAAGTCTTACCTTTCAAATGCCGTTTATTTTGTTCAACTTGCTTGTTTTGAAGTCTCGAGATTTATTGTAAACAACAAAAAGGTACTGTCACAATTGTGTCACTTTTACTTGAAGAGGACCTGATGCTATCATTGACTGTAGTAAAAGTGGCACATTTGTGAGTTTACCTTTTCGTTGTTAACTGAACATATGATGCACCACGCCATACCCCGGGTACCGTTGTACCCCGGGGTACCCCGTTGTGCAGCGCCCTCTTGTGTTAAAAAATGTATTTTCTTCAGTTATGATCGATGAAATCAGTGGTGATGATGCAGAGGCTGTGCAAGTGCACAACAAAAAGGCATAAACTTACGAAAAATAGGGTAAAAATGAAGTTAAATGTGTTATTTTCACCCTTATTTCATAACTTTTACATAATTTTGTAGCCCAGGGTACAGTGCTGAAAAATAAATAAATAATTCAACAAAATGGCGGATTTCTAGTTGGTACCCCGGGATATGGCGTGGTGCATCATATCTCAGGATTAAAACAAGCAAACTGAACAGAACAAATGGCATTTGAAAGCTAAGACTATGCCCTTGATGGTGATGTAAGCAACACGTCACAAAAATATTATTCTCATTACTAAAGAGGGTGCTTTTGACTTGCACAATTATTACTGTATAGGTGTTTGTCAGTTGCTGGGTTGCCATTTGCCAATTTAAATGCAAAAAAACACCAAATTTGCCATTTTTAAAATTTCGTTCGGCATTTTAGAATTTAAAGTGCATGCCAAACAATTTTTTAGCGCTTTGTAATGGCATACCTTAAAAATTATTATGAAACCTGTTTTTCAGTAAAATAGGTGCCACAAGGGTCCAAATGCGGTGCACATGTACTTCACAAGTAGAATCTGGTTGCGTGTAAACCGCGGCACCCAAATTTTTGGCTGGGGCAGAGGTTTCAAACACGTTATAAATTGATTACAACATTATTTCTAACCATGTAGGGTATATCAGGGCTCCATACTAACTTTTCTTGTTACTTGCCCTTCGGGCGGGTAAAATTACTGCTTTCAGATTTTTACTTGCCCGAAAGAAAAATTTACTTGCCCGAATATAAAAATACTAAGGAACATTGAAAATATCATTATTACTCTAATTTTGACCGCTAAGGCTTTTTTATGGCATTGGAACTTTGGAAGTTTGTTATTTTAATTTTGGGTGTTGCAAAAGGTGTGATTTTATAAATTTCAAGAGTCATGAAATTCTACAATTCTGCACGTCATCATCAAAGATAAATAGGACAGTAGTACTATGTAATGCTTAGACAAATGACACACAGTTGATGTTTCAATCTGAAACTTCTAAACCAAACACAGAAAATGAAGTACAATAAAGAAAATGATGAAATTTTGTAGTTTAATTGAACACAATAATTTACAAAAATTTTGTTCACTTGTGGTAGGAATTTGTTCCCATTTGATGATAAAAATTTTACTTGCCCAATCGGGCAAGTAGATTTTTAAGATTTTGATTTTTACTTGCCCAGCATGAAATTTTACTTGCCCCGGGCAAGCGGGCAAGTGCTAGTATCGAGCCCTGGGTACATGTATATGCTACCCATAAAATGCATCAAATGCAAATTTGGCATCTTTTCACCGAATTTAGCATATACTCCCACAGAGGACAGGCTGGACAGCTGCCCCACAGGACCACTCCCCGCCAAGGACCACTCCCCGAAGGACCACTCCTCTGAGGACTACTCCCCTGATTAGACAACTCCCCTCGGACAACGCCTGGACACCCGCCCCCCGGACAACTCCTCGGATTCGACGCACTCCCACAGAGAACAGCTGCCCAAGTGGACACTTTCCCAAAGGACACTCCCGGGAAGGACACTCCCCCCGAGGACTACTCCCCTACAGACAATTCCCTAGGAACGACTCCCCTCCCCACCCCCCCAGGACAACTCCCGGTCGTCGACCACTCCCACAGAGAACAGCTGCCCAGTGGCAGTGGACCACTACCCTCAGGACAATTTCCCACGAAGGACAACTCCCTCCAAAGGAGTTTTGCAATGTTTCCAAATTTAAAAACCAGTTTTCTCATGGTCTGGGAGCTAGCTACTTCTCAATTACCCATCGAGCCCAAAGATTTGACCCCTCAAAATTACTTAGACTATCTATGTGGATGAAAAAGAGTATGTCAGCTGGACCCCATTGGTCGGTTCAGTCCCAGACCGAATTTAAGGCCGGGTTCATTTACCTAGTCCCACACATAGATTAGTGGGTATGTTTGGCGTCTTCGTGATACTGCATGCGTGCGACGCGGTGCGGCATTTGTCTGTATGCGCCCGCGTAATCAATGATGTTAATACATAACATCGCGCAATGAAATGAAATTACCGCGGCGCATACAGACAAAATGCGCACCGCGTGCGCACGCATGCAGTATACAGGTCACGAAGACGCCCAAACATACCCACTAATCTATGTGTGGATAGGTAAATGAACCCCTCAAATTCGGTCTAGGGACCAAACCGACCACTGGTGTTCCAGCTGACATTTCATTTTCAATCACATAGATAGTCTGAGTACCTCTGAGATCAAATCTTTGGGCTCGATGGAAAATGAGAAGTAGCTAGCTCTCCGCCTATCAAGGGAGTTTTCTTGGGGAGTTTGTCAGGTGGGTGTCGTCCCGGGGGAGGTCCTCCAGTGGGTTTTCCTTGGGTGAAGCTGTTGGGTGCACTTACATGTAGTCATCTGGAATTATAGCCAATAAATTACTACTCCTTAACACCTGTTATACTAGTAATACTAAATAACAACGAAATGCATGATTCTTATAAAAACATTTGTATTGGAGTTGTTCTCGAGGGGGGGGGGGGGAAGGGTGGGGAGGAGCTGTTCTCTGGGCATCACGTGGGGGGTCATCTTGGGGAAGTATTTCTCAGGGGAGCTGTCATGTATAGTAATAAATTACTACTCCTTAATTAAAGCCCAAGTTTGTTTTGGGGATTTTTTGTATTTGAAACTTTATCCCAAAGTCATAACCCTGCCAATAATAGATCTGAATGTCTTTAGTTTTTTTTTAAATTAATTAATGAAAAATCTCGGGGACCCCCCCCCCCCAAAAAAAAAAAAAAAAAAAAAAAATTACATTATAGCATCCAAAGGGTTAAAGGCTTTAAAAAGAATAAACAGGACTTTGATATGGAAAATCTTTCAGTCAAAATTTCACATTTCCATATTTTCCAGGAGAGTAAATTACATTTGCTTATAATTGTGGGACTATTCACTTCATATGCAATAAAAAGTTGAGGAATTGGCAGTTTGAGTACCGACGGAGTAGGCTCCGTTACTGCAGCTGTGTATGGCAACAATTAACATAGTCCCACATATAGATTTCTGTGTTAGTACTTTGTCACAAGTGGGGATTTGTGTAATAGATATGTCCAAAACGAAGTGTTCTGTTGTTTTAACTACTTCTCCTGTAACTATAGTGACATTTTTAGAATACCATCTGTTCACAGAATGTTTGAAAGCAGTCGATATTAAAATGTGTTGTTCTGCAAGTAATCAACCAGTACTGTGTATTCTCTTAAGTTACATGTGTTATACATATCTGAAGAGCAGACTCGGCTCTTCAGATGAGGTTAACTCATATAACCCTTTTTGTCTTGACTTTGGGGGTTTTAAAAATTAATTAATGAAAAATCGGGGGGGGGGGGACCCCAACATTGTTGACTTATTTTAAAATAGCATCCAAAGGGTTAAAAAATTATAGAGTAACCAAAGCTTTTTAACCCTTTAGATGCTATAATGTAAATTTTTGGCCCCCCCCCCCAGAAATTTTCACTAATTAATTTAAAAAAAACTAAGACATTCAGAATCTATTTTATGCAGGGTTATGACTTTGGGTATAAAGCTTTCAAATAACAAAAATCCCCAAAATTAAAACTTGGCTTTAAACTCGTGATCAACACTGAATAACAACGAACATGAATTCATTAAAAACATTTGTATTGGTATATGTTTCTCTCTGGCACCCTTTATGGTTAGGTGGTACGGTTCAATTGCTCTGTCCTAAACTCAGTTCAGGTTTGTTAAAAACAGTTTTATTTCTTAAACCATTTAAAAATGAGGTAAACACATTTCAGTGCTCGTATCCTGAGACACATGACATGCATTGAATATAGAATCATACTACTAAATCTATGCTCTCTCATCAGATTTGAGAATAAGACAGGAGAGGTATGACAGTGACAGGTTATGATGTGGAAACAAGTGGAAACAAAAATGCAAGCATGGAAAATGCTCCATTTTTGCAAAATCCATTTGGGACTCGCTTGGGACTCGGTCTCGAGTCCGACTCCCATGTATCCGAGTCCGAGTCCTTGGTCTCGAGTCCGAGTCCGGGATTTTGGGACTCGAGTCCTACAACTGACACTGTGCAACAACAAGTACTTCGGAGCCTATTTCATAAAGCTGTCCGTAAATTTACACAGGACTTTATGAATGACTCGACTATGAAGTGCCAAGTAGATCTATATGCCACAAATTTTTAATGTTATTTTAAGAAGTATGAATTTTGCAGAAATTTACATGATTATGTTAAACTTAAGTTGGCATCGAAATGCTTGTTGTACGTAGGAAAACAAAAATTGTCTATAAAACTACGCTGATGTGATTTCAATTGACAATAGTTTGAGTATCACATTTGGATTGCCATATTTCATGTATTTCAAGTCAATCGTAAAGTCCTGCCTAACTTACGACCAGCTTTAACCTTCATGAAACAGGCCCCAGGAACACACACCCGTTTCCGGAGTTGCTTACGGCGCCAGCGCCAGCCCGCCCGGGCATGCCGGGCCGCCGGCCGCGACGCTTCTAGACCCAGTGCGGGTGTAGCATCTTTTGCTCTGTCCACTCTGTCTGCTGTAATAGTTTTATCATTCTCATTTACAGTATTGACATCGTTGAACGATCGACAAAAAATGACATGCGAACATTACCTGCTGCCGTGGTGTTTTGGCTGAGTTCGAAATCGGACTAGACGAGGAGAGTTTCGCACTGTTCAGTCTGGTGTTCAGTCTGCAGATCGATGATCACAATGAAGTTGAACCAGGGCTGCCACTCAAAATTTTGATTTCCCCCTACGCCGCATGCGTATTTTCCCCTACGGACACCACTTTTCCCCTACGCCTACTTAACCATATTTCCCCATACGAACCTGTTTTCTCCTACAAAATCGAGTTTTCCCTACGAAGGTATGGTTTTCCCTAAAAAATAACCTTAGAAATGCAAAATATTGATCACAATTTCTTCCTCGGCGATGGACAAAATGGGCGAATATAGTCGGATTTCCTTAGAAAAATTACGAATATTTCTGAAAATTGTCAAAAACCCCTACATCCCCTACAAATCATCAAATCCCCCTACGTTTCCCCTACTGAAGGCCATTTTCCCCGTAGGTATCCCCTACCCCCTACGCATGGCCCAAATCCCCCACGGTAGGGGATTTCCCCTACGAGTTGCAGCCTTGAGTTGAACGAGCTAGCTGTCGATAATTATGTTACGATTGCATGTGATGTTGTAATACATGCCATGACAGGTCATCAACAAGGAAATGTATCACGGCTGCTCCTCAAAATTTTAATTTTCCCCTACGCCGCATGTGTATTTTCCCCTACGGACACTACTTTTCCCCTACGCCCAATAGGCCAATTTTTCCCTGCGGACCCGGCGGGCTACGGACCCGGGGGGAATTCACCATCTGGAGTGGTCGTACCCATGCTTGTCCAAACACCTCAAACTTGGACCCGGCGTAATGCTAGGCACCAAATTTCACCCCTTAATGGCGAAACTGTCGTAAAACCAACTTCTAAAGTGACCCTAAATTGGGAAAATGGCCTAAAATGAGACCCTAAATGGCACTGGCTTATAGCAATGAAAAACGCGCCCCAAATGGAAAGTGGTGGAGAACAGAGAAAAAAAAACCCTTTTGTCATGGGCGCAAATCCATTTTCAAATGTAGGGGGGACATCACATGCACTGCCAACCATATTTTGCCAGCCAAATTTTCTGACCTGCCAAATTGGCCAGCCAAACAATTTCTGAACAAGCGGGGGGGGGGGGGGGGGCGGCGCTGACCAAACCATATTTTGCCTGCCAAAAATTTTCTAACCGCGCAAATTGCAGCCAAACAATTTCTGACAAGGGGGGAGGGGGGGGGGGGGGGGCGCCGACCAAAACTATATTTTGCCAGCCAAAAATTTTTAACCTGCCAAATTGCCAGCGCAACAAATTTCTGACAAGCGGGGGGGGGGGGGGGGGCGCGCCGACCAAAACCATATTTTGCCTGCCAAAATTTCTAACCTGCCAAATTGCCAGCAAACAATTTTGACAAGGGGAGGGGGGGGGGGCGCCGACCAAGAACTATATTTGCCAGCCAAAAATTTTCTAACTCCAAATTGCCAGCCAAACAATTTCTGACAAGCGGGGGGGGCGGGCGCCGACCAAAACCATATTTGCCAGCAAAATGTTTCGACCCTGACAAATTGCCAGCCAATCACAGTTTTTTGGCATGCACATGCAAATTCGTGGGGGGGGACATTTGATATTGTGTCCCCACCTTCAAAATCGTGGGGGGGGGACATGACCTCACTCGTGAGTGACCCCCCCCCCCCGGGGGGGGGGCACTCCAGATGGTGAGTGACCGGGGGGGGGGCTCGGAGCTATGTTTCTCCAGAAAAATCTACTTTCCCTGCGAGATATGTCTTCCCCTACAAAATAACCTTAGTAAAATAATGCAAGAGATTTATTTTAATTGAGAAAGTTGACATTGTAGGCCTAATCACCTCGATACTGCGGCATACGCCGGGGGCATAGGCATAAGGCTCAGACGCACGTTACGGTTTTCGTAATTGGTTCCATGACATTTGCTCCGGCGACAATTGCTCCGATGATTATTCCATGCACTAACCCTGACATAAACCCTAACCGTAACCCTAACCTTAACCCTGGCTATTCTGAACTAAAAAGCCAATGGCAACCCTATAGGCTAAACCCTAACTCTTTGTCTTCTGAGATATTGTCACCGGAGCAATTGTCGCCGGAGCAAATGTCGGGTCACCTTCGTATAATTATACGATATGGTGACCAACTTGGACAATGGATTTTCCCAAATAATGTCTAGGCCTACAGACGAATTCTTAGAAAATCATTGAGGATTTAAGAATATTTGTTGAAAATTCTCAAACTTCCCTACAAATCATCAAAAATCCCTACTTTCCCCAGGAAGGTCATTTCCCCGTAGGGATTCCCTGCTCCCTACGGTTGGCTAAAATTACCTACTGTAGGGATTTTCCCCGACGAGTGGCAGCCTTGAACTGTATCGACCAGTGGCGATAATTTGCTGTCAAGAGAGTCGATCATAATGCACAATACACACACAACACACACACGCGCGCGCGCGCGCGCACACACACACACACACACACACACACACACACACACGACTACATACTGTATACACTCATCCTCCCCCTACTCACATACACACCATAGGCTACAAGTAACACTTCACTTTAATTTTCTAACTCTGGTCCGGGCTTCTGCACCCATTCAGACCAGGGGCGGCGGAACGTGTTTTCGTTGGGGGGGGGGCAAAGCAAAAAAAAAGGGCACTTATAATGTCAAAAGGGGCATTGGGCGCAAGCAGATATTTTCACCATCAGATTAGGTGTTTGCTTGAAGATGCTGTTTTTTAGCGGCAAACTAACTTGAACCCAACCTTTTTTTTTAAATGGTTTCCGATTTGAAACATGAAATCTATAGGCCTACAGATAATGAGAAAATTTAGAAATGTTAAGTTGTAAATCTCGCAATGTGGTCTATTCTGGCGCTAATGACAGCACTGATTTTTTTGTAGTATTTTAAAAAAGATAAAGGACATCTGTCTAGATCAAACTTTTCTGCTTGAAGAAGCTGTTTCTTCATAGTAATGTAACTTGAGCAAAACCTTTCTGAAGCTGATTTGTGATCATTTAAACATGAAATATATACATATCTACCTCGCGAGCGAGCATAGCGAGCGAGCTGTTTTGAGAAAAATTGAAATTTTCAGATGTAAAACTCGCTTTGTGATCTATTCTGGCGCTAATAACAGCACTGATTTTTTGTAGTATTTAAAAAAAAATAAACAACATCTGTCTAGATCCAACTTTTCTGCTCTGCTTGAAGTAGCTGTTTCTTCACGGTAATGTAACTTGAGCAAACCTTTTTGAAGGGAATTTGTGATCATTAACACATGAAATACAGTGTGTCTCAAAAATAATTGTGCAAGTCAAAAGCGCCCTCTTTGGTAATGAGAAAACATTTTGTTGACGTCATTGCTCAAAATCACCATCAAGGCATAGTCATAGCTTTTCAAATTGCCGTTTGTTCTGTTTTAGTTTTTTGCTTGATTTATCACTGAGATATGTTCATTAACTATCGCTCAGAAATTGTCGTATGAGATGACAGGACTCAAGCTAATTTGACTGGGCCTGCTCCTCGAAATTCTCGCAGAGAGTACTTTATGCTCATTTTGCAATCTAAGTGCCTATTATGGACTTGTGAGTGTGAGGCCTCGAACATACATCTTCATTTAATCCCACCGTCCGCCCTGAATGCTTTCCTTCCGCACCTCCCTTCCTAAAAGTCAGTTCTCTATCTTCTCATCCTTTCTCGTCACTTACTAAAAAACCAGGGCTTTGGAATTATCTTTAACCCCATTATAGTCAATAGACGATCTGTTATATCTCAGGCGTCTTCCTTCCTCTCGTTTTAAAGGCTGCAATTTTGGCATGTGCATTGACCTGGCCTGTTGCTATAGACATCTCTTTATCTCATTTCCGACTCAAATAAGATTATTTGTCAGTTTCCGTAATTAATTGAATTTAATTAATGTACTTAAATTTAGTACCATATTATTAACTACAAGTATCTAAATACTTTCTATTTTCCTTTGCCATTATCTTGTGACGTGCAAAACTGGTATGATTCTACTGCCATACTTTTGCCAAGAATTTGTGCCTAATTTCTGTAATTAATAATTTTAGTACATATTGTTAACTAACTTGACTAAGTATTTGTCGTATTTATATATTGTGTCTTTTTCAAAATCTTGATTATTTTACTCATTTATACTCAATTTAGAACCATTATACTCCATAGCTGTGTTCGTACTTGCCAGCCTATTACAATTCAATAATTCTTGCCTGCAGTGAAGATGTGATTGCCAGTTTTCAGTAATTAATCGCATTATATTGGATACACATGTATTATGTATAGTACTTAATCTTCTTCTTCTTCGTATAGCAGCTAACCATTTGTTCCCAGCTGTTGGCAGCCATCACAGCGTTTCGGATTGGGTGATCTAAATGGCAATATTGCATTTCGGTGGTCAAGATAGGGCACTCCATTATGATGTGGCGCCGGTCTGTCCTGTTGAACCACAGTACATGATGATTGCCCAGCCCCCACGGGTTCATGTTGTATTGAACTCTACAACAGCCGAGTGCGGAAGTCTGTTGGAGGAGGTTAGCCCAAGATCTGCGGGGTAGATCAGTCAACCCTGGAGGCAACAGCTGTTGTTGGGGTGACTGTGAACTGGTTCGGATTGTCTTCTTGCCAGAAATTCTCCATAGTGTCCAAGTATGTTGAAGTTTGAACCGATGGAGAGATTCTACTTCACGTGAAAAGCGGGTGCGGGATGGTAATCCGTTGACGCAACCATTGGGGGATTAGTGAATCAAACTCGTTGAGGGGTGTTGGTGTTGAGGAGGCCCTTATACCAAGATCGATACATGTGGATGTTGTCTTCAGAGAGCTGGCGGGTGCAATACCCCTAGCAGCTGGCAAGAGCTCCCTTTGGAGCGGTTCGCAAGCCAGCCGGTAATTAATCTCAAGTCTCATTGAGGTGTGGTGTCCCAGCTTTTTTGTATGAACATTCTAACGTAACATCAAATGCTGGAGAGGCGTATTCTGTCTAGACTGTAGTGCCAGAGCAAGGACACCGTGGGGAACAGTGGGATGTGTATCCCCCAGGGATGACCCTGCCAGGCGTACGTGAGGAGGTTTTCCGGATGACACCTTGCACGCGCAGTGAATTTCTAGAAATGCTGCTTGAATGTCATACTGCCTAGTCCAGCTATAACTCCTAGATAGGTTCGGGTGGCCATTGTAGGAAAGGGTGCATTTGAGCATCACCGTGAGCTGGCGACGGTGCCTTCCCTTGGTGTTGAGGTGAAGCGGTGGTGTGTTTTGGCAGGCTCAGTTCAGTCTCCATGACTCGAAGGTAGGATCTATCTGCCAATGTCGCTCGTGGAGAGTAGTGTCTTTCCACTTCGCGGCCAGCTACCTACCTGAAGTACAAAGGGCTAGGTCGTCCCGCATATCCATCACTGTTGGATGTAGTGTGAGGAATGTCGCACTGAGCCTTGTGGCACATCCATTTTGAGACGGACGAGGACCGGCTGACTGCAATTGCACTCGTCTTCAGAACGAAGCTCGCGGTTAGTCTGATAGGTGGTGGAAATGAACTGTACAATGGCGGTCGAGGGAGCGTCTTGAGAGTTTCAGGATGAGCCTTGGTGGCCAGACGTATCTATAGGGCTGCAGTCAAGCTACCATAGGGATGACGCCAGCTTTGCGCGTTTTTTCAAAGCTTCTTCGATGTCATTTGTGAGCTTTCACAATCTGGTGTAACGTAACTGCGTCCACGACGGAAGCCAGCTGCTCATCTGGGAGTTGGGGTTGATGATTGGGTCCAGCCCGGCTAGAAGAAGTCTCGTTCTAGGAGCTTGAAGGTGACACAAGAGTAGGGAAATGCGCGGTAAGTTTTTTGGATGTCCACAGGCTGTTGTTTTGGCTTCGGCCAGAGCAATGATGTTCCTTCCCTCCAGATCTCGGTATTTTCTAGGCAAGGAGCAGGTGGAGTTAGGAATGCTCGAGGCCATTCTAGGCATATTGGCCCACAATGGAGAAGGAACTCTGGTGACATATTTATCTTAGGTCCTTGGCCTTTCCACTTCTTCAAGTTGCTTTATGGCAGCACAAAGTTCTGCACAGTGTGAAGGGAGTAGATAGGAATCTCGTCAGCCTCCAGGAGCCTGCCAGAGTTTTGGGATTGTTCTTGTTTGATGGTTCGGGTGGCATCCTTGCTTGCATTCTTCGAAACGCCCATTAGCAAGAATGTTGTTTCTGCTAATCGGAGTTTGCTGAAACCCTGGCATCATTTTAGATGGCTTTGGGGCTTCTACCAGTAAGGTAGCGGTTTAAGGTCTTCCAATGGCTTCCTACTGCGAATGTAGTGAAATCGATGCCTTGATCAGGTCTCCTCACCATCTCTCTCTTCTTTTTTTGGTCTAGTGCAGTTTGTTGAGAGACTTGAAGACCTTAGTCCGATGCCGTTCTTTCACCAGGTTCTGCCTGAAGAAAGTCCGTTAGTATGTAGTGGACCCACACTCCTTCGCCAATGTGGGGATGTAGGCGATGACGAAACCACATGGATGGAGCTCTTGCTGATCTTGATTGAAAATGAGAGCAATAGGGCTGAATAAGCGTGGTCCAAATCATGAAGGTGGGTGCATGGAAGGGAGTCAATTACTAGTCCACAAGGGTTTGTGATAGGTCGCCACTTAAGCCTTGCGGTAAGTCCACCCTTACTGGTGGAGTGATAGGTCTACTGGATTTACCGGAATTTACCGATGATGCCTATGTTGTGATCTTGGAAATGGGTCCGAGTAACGATGCGTATGGGTGAAGGGCCATTAAAGTTTGCAAATGCTGTAAGTCAGGGTTGAGGTTTGTATTCGCATCTACCAGAGTGAAAACTGTTCTGGTTGCTTGGATGCATATAAATGTTGTCACACCAGTGCGAGGCCCAGATCCTTCTGGTGACTGGGCACCATCAGAGTGATATCTGTAACCCCATGTAGTGCTGCGGCAATTGAAAGTCTCCAAGCATTAGATGCATAGAGGGTTGAAGCGGGATTGTCTGCCTTGAGCCGAGAAGCGGGGGGCTTATAATATTCAACAACAGTAACACTCTTCAATTTCTGTGTGGCTGCCATTCTATAGTTTAATCTGATGGGATGTGGCAATTGGTTTCCACTTTTGCTTGAGATCTGACAAAGTGCTATTCCGCGATGTCACTCTCGGTGAAGCAGCCAGGGCGTGAAACCAGGATTTTCAACGGATCTATCCGGAATGTGTGTTTCTATGAAGGTAGATGGCTTGTGACTAGTTGACTGTAAGATGTGCTCGATAACAGAGTCTTGGCCCTGGTTAGGCCTTCCACATTCAGCTATGCAGCAACAGTGATGCCGTTCCGTATGACATCTGACGTCTGCCTGCCCTGATTGAGGGCACGAGTTCCCCTTAGTCTGCAATATTCAGAAAGTGTCTTTGCCAGAAAAAATTAAGATTAATTAGAAATGCTGCTAATGCTGGTAGCTGCTGCTGGCTGTCTCTAGCTGTTGTCGTTCGCCCCGACGATCAGTTTCCGTGCTCACCAGTGGAGCGTCGACAACTA
>JZLH01S0347044.1:0-14299 GCA_001188425.1 Eucidaris tribuloides
AGAAAGATACCTGCAAACTTAAATTGGTTGAAAGGAGAAAGTAAGCATTCAAAATGACAATTTACTCACCCGAGTTTCTTCTGATAATGTGGAAACAGAGCTTCCAATGTACTGGTGTGCTCACAAAATCTCTTCCATCTCAACATGTGCATGTGCTTGCATTGTACTAACTGCTGGATGCGATCACAAAAGAACTACAAAAGGAAAATAACAAACAATATATCATGCAGGTGGCTCTACCTCTTATCAAAATTGTCAATCAGTTTTCTCTTTCTTTCTTGGGCACTTCAGTAAACTTAAAGTATGTTTTTGACACATAATTTTACGATACATGGAAAAGCTGTCTCTTCAAAGTATGTATCAGTGCAACTGTTGATAATGAAATTACAAATAGACGTTAGTCATGTAGGACAACCGAATAGTATGTCACAACATACACTAATACATCAACAGCTCTTGTGGAAGAAAACAAGTGTCAATTTTGCAGAACACTAAATCTCATCAGTTTGTGACAATGTTTGCATTTTTAAATCAATGCACTTATTTAGCATAACATTCTTTTCTCATGATACTTATTCTATAAAGCAGGAACCGACATGGTATATAAAAATGTTTATTGTAAATTAGTACTAGTAATGTGTCAGAAACAAATATACAATCTGCAGAATTATTGTTGTGCCATCATTATTATTGTTCCATCAGGGGAAAAGGGAGAAAAATCATAATATATAGGGATTGCTTCTTTTAACTTAACACATGCTGTTATAATGCAGAGCATGATACACTAGTGTCTGCCAGGTCTATTCATACATTGCACTCATATGAACACTTCACTTAGACAGTTAATTCACCATAATCTAAACAAACTCCATCATAACTTCGTATTATGACAATCCACACCAGTGATTGTTTTCACAATTTATTGTCAAAAGTCAAATACGTGAAAAAGAAGTTATACAGAAGTACAGGGATGGTGGTGGTATTGAGTAGTGATATGCTGTACCTGATGGAGCAGGAGCGGAAGACTCTCTTTGGTGTATTCTAGTCTTTGGCAATTCTCCAACTCTTCTTTCATGACTTCAGATTGGATAATGAGTGGCTGAGCTTCACTGACCTATGGCAGAAGAGTAACAGTCAATAATTGTTAGTCTGAATCATAGGTATCGGTGTAGTTTATCTACATATCAT
This sequence comes from Eucidaris tribuloides, assembly GCA_001188425.1. Taxonomy (NCBI): domain Eukaryota; kingdom Metazoa; phylum Echinodermata; class Echinoidea; order Cidaroida; family Cidaridae; genus Eucidaris; species Eucidaris tribuloides. The sequence continues at coordinate 1,189 of JZLH01S0347044.1, forward strand.
TATCTACATATAAGTATGCACATAGATTAGAACACCTGCAGGGTCTGACAGGTTTAATCTAATGATATAATGATGAAGGTAAAGAATGGCCATTGAAGGGCCCTGTCCAACTCCAGATACTGTATCAGGGGAAATGGATGATGAAACATTTGATTTATGTCAATAAGATAACGAAGATTCTAATAGAACTTTTATTGAAGAAGAAATACTTCATCACACAAATGAAAACTACACTGTACAAAATAACCCCAAGTCTCTGACTCTTACACAACAGTCACAACAATGCCATGCATTGTCCACGCATTTTTTAAGTGCAACTGCACTATGTAATTTGGATAAATGTCAAAACTTACATGTACATCATCACAATGGTAAACATTTAACACCATAACATTAAGAAGACTTGCACATTTGATGTCAGCGTCACTTTCTTCCAACCCTCCCTCCCCCCTCCGCATGGCCAGGTGCCACAAAGTGTCACAAAGACTGACACAATAGAAAGAGAACAACAAATAAACAATCCCCAACCCCTCCCCCAGCCCCCACTTCTCACCCCCCCCCCAAAAAAAAATAGCGCAAACTTACCTCCATCGCTCTTTTTATGACTTGTTCTCTTTGCTTCCTGAAATGATCTATATTCTTTGGGAGTGAAACAGAGCTGAAACATGAAAAAACAAGGATTATGATTAAAACAATGCATTCACTGCATACCTAAAACATTATGCACACTCACACATCCATGATGCTCATGAATTAATATGTAGCTAAACAATTTAGGCTTTCTTGTAGCATATCTGTACAAATACAGTAGGCTGATCGCAAATTAGGTCAGCTCAAGTTTATCAGGAGATTTTATCAAGTGTATAATATTAGCATGATCCAAAATCTCATCTGAATATCAACACCATATCTGCCAACCCTGACACCTAGAAAATAAGGACAAAATGGAATGAAAATTTGAAAAATAAGGGACAATCTGAAATATTCTAGATAGACAAATATTTCTCTAAATAGGGAAACAATCTAACACTTTGGTAAAAAGTGTATTTTTTGTGCCAAATATAAATACAGTTGGCAGGTCTGTAACTTTGAAACTTCCAAATCACCAGCCAGGAAATTAAATAAAACTTAGCTATAAATGTATAATACGTGAAGGAAACATTTAAACAATCTTTGCAATTCTTTGCACAAGTAACAAGCTCTTTCATAAAATTAAAAAAAAGTTGCATGTACATCAGTTGAGGACTGGAAGAAATTAGCTCTTTTGTGGATATTGCTCTAAGACAAAAATAGCTCTATACTAAACTGACATATAATGAAGTGACTTTATTGTTTTTGTTACAAAACAGAGAGTTAAAAAAAATATATTTTTTCAGATAAAATATGCCATAACAACAAACTTCTAACTGCAGATGTAAAATCAGACTTCCTGGAACAGTAATAACTCACCAAAATTATTGCACACAACATTCCATATCATTTTGGCTATCAAAGTGTAATAGGGCCTCACCTTGCTACTCTGGGAGTCCGTCCTAGCATCTCATTTTCCTCAATGTCATTCTTGAGGTCAGTCAATTCTTTAGCCAACTCCTCTTCCAAGTTCTTGATCTTTTCTGAAGATCCTACTTGATAGAGTTCAGCTGAGGAAGACATTGTGCTTTGTTTCTTGGTTTCCAGTTTATTGCAAAATGATTTGTTCGACAAGGGGAAATGCCATTTTGTCTGCAAGACAAAACACATACAAACAGCACATCATCAAAAAATTGTTATATGTCATTCTTTGTGCAACTTTACTCAAAACAATGATGTAGAGGTGATTTATCAACTCTTCATGAATCTGCAGCGCACAGCCGAAATCGCACCCGCACCTCAATATCAAATTACCATGCATGCTTGAACTAGCATGCACAGATAGGTAGGATCATAGTCACAAGATGGCGCTGCTGCAGATGTCTCCAAAAAGTCAATGAGTACATTAGCGCAGAATGTAAAACCACCGTATTTAAAATGAAGTGGCATAATAAAGGCATTTTTGGAAAGCTGAATGCGAGTACAATTTTTTTGAAGCACAGCCATTGGAGCTCACAGTTTCAAATTGGGCATATCAGTCAATCTCAAGGCATAGACTACATGTGGACTCTATGTGTATTAGTGCATGGTTGTTTGGGTGACAATTTTGTACACACAAAACTTGGGACATTTGAACATGAGATTATCACTCATTTCTCTGGGAATTCCTGAACATTTGTGAATATTTTATCATTGGATATGATAATTGCAATATTGAACTTCATTATTATGGCACTTAGATAATTTTTTAAGAGAGTTAAATTTTTTTGTGAACCTCCCTAGCACAGACACAGCACATAATCTCCACACAGACAAAGCACCTGGACCAGACGGAATTCCACCCAGCATTCTCGTCAAAGCTGCAGAGCAACTGGCAAAACCCCTCACCCTCCTCTTCAAAAAGAGTCTGCACAGAGGTCAAATACCTGATGACTGGAAGACTGCCTTTGTAACTCCGATTTTCAAGAAGGGAAGCAAGATGACGCCATCAAATTATAGACCAGTGAGTTTAACCTGCATAAAATGCAAAGTAATGGAGAAGATGGTGAGAGGGAAGGTCATGGACCACCTACAGCGGAACAAGCTTATAAGTGAAGAGCAGCATGGATTTGTTCCTGGTCGATCAACAACTACACAACTCCTGGAGGCCATGGATACCTGGACAGACATCATTGACGAAGGGGGAAGCGTTGACGTAGTCTACATGGACTACCAAAAGGCCTTTGATTCTGTCCCACACCGCAGACTAATTAAAAAAGTTCATGCACATGGAGTGGAAGGAAGGGTACTGGAATGGATACAAGACTCTGTGCGAGATAGAAGACAAAAAGTGATCATCAATGGCATTCATTCCCGAGAAGCGAAAGTATCTAGCGGCATCCCTCAGGGTAGTGTACTTGGCCCACTCCTTTTTGTGATGTTCATCAACGACCTACCAAGAGTTGTAAAATCAACAGTGAAGATGTTCGCAGATGACACAAAATTGTACAGAAGAAGTGACACTGAACAAGGCATCCAAAACATGCAAGAGGACCTGGATAACTCCAATTGTGGTCAGATAAATGGCACCTCAAGTTCCACCCACAAAAGTGTGCTGTAATGAAACTTAGGTCAAGAAAATCAGCAGCAACATACCATATGGCAGCGAAGGCAGAGGACGGAAGCGTCATGAAACTGACCCTGGCAGAAACAACAGCAGAAAAGGATCTGGGTGTGTGGGTAGACAACAGACTGGACTTTGCAGACCATGTAGCACACACAACTGCGAAAGCAACAAAGATAGTGGGACTTATCAGATAACAATAACAAATAATAACAACCCATTCCTGCTAGCCACGCATGAAATTCACTGAGAGAGTAATTATTTTCCATTAAAAAACCGCGAACAGACCAAAAAGGTCTCAAACGTGGATTGCGTCAGGTCAAGTCAAGTCAAGACACGCACACCTGTCAACCAAGCAAAAGTTGCCCCGAAGGTTGTCCACCAAGATTTCACCGACATAACAGGTGAATGTGTCACCTTTGCATCAGATAGATTTAACGTCTGCTAAGGTATAATCCCCATGCAGGTATTGTCGCCTCGCGCTGATAAAGTATTTGCTTCTGTCAAAATGAAAGCATATTACATGTCAGTTAATATTATGATGAGTTAAAATATTAATGATAATAATAATAAATTATTATTATTATTATTATTATTATTATCATTATGTAATAATGTTATTATTAGTAGTAGTAGTAGTAGTACTACTACTATTATTATTATTATTAGTATTATTATGAATATTGTATTTAATGTAATTAACATGTATCTTAATCATCCTTATTATATCATTATTAATAATACTACATATATCATCATTATCATCATCATAATCACAGTTAACGGTGACAGTGATGATAAACTAATCATCCTGATGAAGAAGCGGAAGAGGATAACATGAAGGAGAATTTGGAAGTTATCTGGAACACACTGATAATTATAATTTGGATAATTCATTATTCCAATTCTATACATAAGTACTACTATAATATCAACAGTTGAAGTGATAGTAATAAAATACACTGCCATAATGTTTACTAATATTAGTTTTATGATTTTTTTTAAATAATACTAATAATACTAATTATAATAATGATAATAGTAATAATAATAATAATTATTATTATTATTATTATTATTGTTATTATTATCACTATTATCATGTTCATCAGTACAAGTAGTATCATTAATAGTAATAATACTACTATTATTGTCGTTGCTTTTAGTTTATGAATAATATCATTATCATCATCATCATTTAATTTACTATTTCCATTCTCTCTTTGAAGCCACAACAATGCCTACAAACAAATACCGAACAAATTATTCGCAGGAAGATGTACAACATGCGGTGGAACGCATTCAGGTTGATGGAATGTCCATCAGAAAAGCAGCGACGACTTACATCCCTAAAACCACCCTCCTTGACAAGGTGGGTAAACAAATATTGTTGATTCGATGTAATGTAGAATTTGTCATGTCAGAGCATTTCACTGAAATAGGTCTATTTATAACTTTGTACATTTAATTTGCAGGGTTATTTGACAAATTTTCCTCTTGACTTTGCTGTCAATGAGGGCAGTGCTATACCATTTATCATGTATCCATAACATGAAAACAACATGCTGGAAAATCAGATTTCAAGCACAGAATACTTCATGGACTTAATGAGCAATGAAATAACATATTTATATTTTACAAACATTGACAGATAAGAAAAATATAATCTGGAATGGAAGGCACGTGTTTAGTTGTGATGGGTTCTATACTTATCTACACAACAAATGAGACAAAATCAAATAATAAACCAGCATCAATCTGTATCAATGACAACAAAGTATCTATGCTAATAGCCAAGAAACATAATTCTATTTCGACAAGAGTTCAAAATAATTGCGTATAAATAAATATAGAAATTAGTAATTGAATTTGTTTTGTGTTTTCCTTTTGAAGATGGCAGGTAGATCCCCCGTCCAAACCCGAATGGGAAAAAACCCTTACTTGACTGTTGCAGAAGGCCGAATATCTACATGGGTACAACGTATGGCCAAAATGGGATATGGTCAAACAAGAGGGGAGTTGAAGCAGGTAAAACTCTTGGTAATGTGGTTACATAAGTAAAAATACTTCACGGTTTCACGGTTTGGTTGTTGAAAAGCTCCAGCAGGAACATCACTCAACGTTGAGGAATAGAGGTCAGGTAGAGAAGACCATCCTAGTCAAGCTGAAGGCTATTAAGTTTAGTATTGAACAAATGTGAATCACTGACTGATGTTAGATGATATGGTAAAGAGTTCCAATCCCGTGCAGTATTAGGAAAAAATGACTTCTGGTAGCAGTTGGTACGTGTGAATGGAACTTCGAGTGATAACAGGTTAAATTTCCTTGTGCTGGCTGCATTGACCGTACATATAATGCCTACAAACATCTTCTGTTTTGTAGATGAAGTTAGGGAGGATGTTTATTACTGATAATTTCCAGTACAAGTCAGTAGTAGGGTGGTCGTTCGAGTCTGCTCGCGGCCAGTGGCAACGCCCACACAGCCAGTGCCGACTTCTGTTATCGTGTAATTGACTCTTTGTTTATGTTTCCGAGTGGGTTGCCGTGAATGAAATTCCTTGGCCAGTGTACCAAATGAAAGCTGAGTGTGTGATCTTTAAGATGGTGTATAGCACATATAAAAATAAAATTGTACCGATTTTATAGTGCTAAAAATATTGTAAGGCCCTTGAAAAAAAAGTCAATCATTTTGTGCGGGGTATCAAAAAATAGAGAAAAAAAACTACATTGAATGATAACAATTTTGGATCGATTGGAATTAACCTTCCCACATGGCATTGCGATTTTCTGTTTGGCCACGCCCCCCTGTTGCTTGTTACATCCATATATGGTCTGGTGACATTTACCATTCAGATCGGTAGTCTTGTTCAAAGCTCTGCTGACGTACTAGCTTGTATATTACTTAACAAACATGAATATCTATGAATGGGACTAAGCAAATTCTCCCGCGTGCGCGACTCACGTCGGAGATTTCGGACTAGGAATGTACGATGGAAATTGTTAATTAGACAGTTTTAGATGATTTAATTAACAGAGATACTTTGAATACGCCTTAAAAGAATGTTTTGAGTTGTCAGGGATAAGAAGGCCTTCACTATTCATTCATTTATTCATTCATGTGATGTACAATTTAAACGATCACTTGTTGCAAACTGATTACATCATTGGTCTGCGATGCACACTACGAAAAACGGCATGCGCATGCGTGAGTGCCTTGTGTATAGATCAGTGATGATCGCAAAATCGTAAATTTACGATGTTGAGTGCGTGTTGAAAACATCGGCGCTTGGGCAGAAAAATGATGTCCAAAACAGCTTTATAATTTGTATGTCCAAATCACTTCAAACTTTATGATTCGTCATTTTATTGTACTTCAGACAAATTGATATCAATTTTGTTAATTGTAACAAAGTTTTAACCATGTTTTCCGTAGTGTTCACGACCACCCTAGCAAAAGTGCTTGCCTTAAGTGGTCGAATCATGGGTACTTTACTCTAACGTTACATTCGCCCGTATTTAAGGGCAAATTCAGGCAATGTTTGTGACATGTTTGATCAGTTTGATAGTGTGTTAACATGTGGCAAGTGTGTGCATAGATCTACGATATACAGAGTTTTTTACAATGCAAAAAATATTTTGATTCCCGTGTGGTCGGATTTTGGCGGGTGGTCGAAAATTGAACGGGTTACTCTACTCTTATTAAACAGCATGAATTACAATACATGGGACTGTTGAACCCAAGCACTGGCTTGAGACGTAAAGACGTGCACAGGACCTTGATTACGACATCTACAGTAGATTTAACTTATCAACTGTGCCTACCTCCTCGGTGTGAAATTCCTGCCTTTAATTTTTTTAGTGTTTTTCGCTGCTTTTCTTCAAAATATACGAAACTCGGGGCTGCCTCTCTACTTCGTTTTAACGTGATTTCGTTTCCAAAGAAACGATGCTCATTTTGCGCATGCGCATATCGCGAGCGAGGTACGGTTATGGCAAGCGAAATGTCCCATAAAGGTGGGAAATATAAAATAATAATAATAATAATAATAATAATAATAATAATAATAATAATAATAATAATAATAATATAAAATTTATAAACGCAAAAAAATGATTTGAATATACATTCTAATGCCCTGCAAGAGCTTCAGATGTGCTTGGTCCACACACCACGGTAATTACATAAATATTAATAAAATAAATATTGTGCAATTTTGAAAGCATAAATGCACATTAATACTTCATAATAAATAATTTAAGTTTTTGATTTTACTACCACCCATCATTCAAAACTCCCAGCTCCACCCGGGTGGGGCCTGGTGACCTCCCGCCACCCTGTAAATCGGGTTTATCAAGTCAAAAACTATACTATCATAATTATACTATAGTATTAAACTTTCGCCGATATCATTATATCACGAAAATTTATCATCGACTTATTGTTTATCGAGTGAAAAACTATGTTTTGATATTGTGAAAGTTTTGATTTGCGCATACTAAACTGTTTTTGCTCACATTGATCCAGCTAAAGATAGGCATCGGTATATAAAAATATGGTGTTCACAACTTGAGAATCAGATTTAGGGTTTTTGAAACATAAAATGATTAAAAGGAAAGTCCACCCTCACGCCAAGTTGGTTTTAATAAAAGCAGAAAAAATAGATACATGTAAATACATTGATGAAAGTTTGGCGAAATCCACCACAGAATAACAGAGTTATGAAGTTTCAAACTCTAATTTTGTGATGTCACATGCGAACATGCAGATCCCCATAAAGTCCGTAAATTGATATGGTTCATGATAATTGATTTTTTTTTCATAGAAGCCTGTATGAAAAATCCTTCTGATTATACATTGAATGCACAGTTAAAATTATTTTGAATTTTCGGAGAAAATGACACTTTCTGGAATTCCCGGGGGGGGGGGCACTCATATAGGCATGCACGTGTGAAAAAACGCGTAAAAGGGGTTTTTCACAGTCGGTTGTACCCGCGTATACAGTGAAAAGGGTATCAAAATCGCCAAAACCGTGGAAAGAGTTATATTTTTAGCAGAAGTTTGACTTGAAAAGGGTATCTTGACTTGAATACTTGTTTAGGGTATTCTGGGATCGAAGGAAAATTACTTGCTTAGGGTCCATTTTGAAACGGTCCATATACACGGTCGTGGTGCATACATCTTAGTGCCCCCTCCCCCGGGCTGGAATTCGTATTACATGACTAATGCGGCAGCTGCTCGCATGTGACGTCACAAAATTTAAAACTTCGATGGATTTTCGCCAAATCTTCATTACTAAGTTCATCAAACAACTCTGTTTATCGCTCGATAAACATAGTTTTTCCCCAGATTTTTCGAAAAACATGGTTGAAAGAAAAGTATGTTTATTGCTCGATAAACAGTTTACATTAAAACTGTCTATCGAGAGGGAAACCTAGTTTAAACTCATTACATCGCCGAAAAGGGGGCCCTTTTATCGGTCGATCAACTAAGTTTTTTCCTGAGAAACTCTGCTTTTTGAGTGAAAAACTTGATTTATCTCCGACTCCTTCTGAGCGATAAACTCGGTTTATCGCCCTTTTTGGACAATTAGCTTGCCATACCTGATATGGGCTCTCGATCGATCGTCTCTTGATCGTCGTCGCGCGCCGATATCTCAATGAGATTGGAAATCGAATTCGAAGGACGTTTTAAACTTATGCAGCTAACTTATCTGATGTTATGAGAAAACAGCCAGTCCTTTGAGTTTAAAAGTAAGTGCGTTCAAGTAGAGGGATTTCCTTTTGTTATTATTTAACCATGGACATTGACTCTCAACTGATCAAGGCAAAATAGGGCGCTACAAGGACAGAAGGACTTCCATGCTTCGCTCCGCCTCCGGGATCACTGTTGTTGTGGGCAGAGGCTCCGGAGCACTCACGAGAGTCGTGCTTTGGCCATGTTGGCTTGACTCTGTGTGCGATTCTTATACCTGTCCTGGCCAAAATTGCATTTCTGAATTCAATATGGAATAATTTCGACTTTAGTAAGTCCTCATGATTTATTTACAGGCCAGACATGAATATTTGGTTTGAGACAGTTTAATTTTTGAGTTAAAAAAAATATAAAAATACCGTATAGATCTAGATCTACCTGCTAGAACTCGAACACGACGCCCGAACGGACCTTGACTTCTTCCCTCGCAGCTCATGCGAGCGTCGTGGAATGAATACGCAAGATGGACCTACTGACCACGTAGAAGATCAGTCCGAACGTATGGGTAACATCAAAAGTTGTTAACAACGGGAAATATTGTCAAATTCGATAAGGTTCTCACCGCTTTGGTTACTTTTTCGCCGTTTTCACACTGATTTCACGTAGTACGCAATCTCTGATTTCTGTGATAAATCCCTCTTTTGGACAATTTCTTTTCTCAATTTGTGAAAATTACACGATTTATCCAAAGAGTATCTGCACCAACTACTACCTAGACCGGATAATAAATAAAATAAACAGAAACTGTTAATTCAACAGTGGACGTAAGTCGCCATGATTTTGAGATGAGCGGTATGCTAGAACTCGAACAACCCATAATAGCCGCGCGCGCCTAGGCTCAACAGGCGCGCGCGATAGCTAAAAATGATGAAGTTATAAGAATTGAAGGAGAGGGGATATTTATTGAGTCAATCCTTTATTAAATTCTTGTACGTTTACTCGTTTAGATACTGAGGCTCACGAGTAGTACATCCAACCAAAGTCCATATTAAGAAATGAATACTAATGGCAAAGTTGTTGTAAAAACTGGCTGCAAAGGCAGTGATCTTGACAAGCATCTGGGGGGGAAATGTACCAAAAGAGATGATAATTTTAATAACTGATGTGATAATGATGGTGATTAAAATTGTTATGCCGATGAAAATGATACTGATGATGACTGAATTTGACAACGATGACAGCGGTGATCGCAACTATGATGATGATGATGACGATGATGATAATGTTGATGCTACTGATCGCAAGAAATTAATGATGGTGGTGTTGTTAATTAACTATATTAAATGGATGGTGATTCTAACCATAGGCTATACGTTGATGACAGTGGTGGCTGTGATCGCAACTATTACGAAAGTGACGATGATGATGATGATGACGATGATGATGATGACGATGATGATGATGATGATGATGATGCTACCGATTGAAGTTGATGGTGGTGTTGTTAACTAGCTATATTAAATGGTGATTCTAACTATACGTTGATGACAGTGGTGGGTGTGATCGTAACTATTACGAAAGTGATGATTGCGTGTAAGCCAGAAAAGGATCGAAAGAATCTCTGGCTTTGAAAAGTTCGCCAGCGCGATAAAAACAGCTGCTCAATCTTGCAACAGTGCTCGATCAATTGCTGAGTTTCTGATGTTTTGTCTTGAATGAAGGTTCACCGAAATTTAGCAAAGCCCAGACATGATGACACAATCTAACCTGCCAAGCAAGCTCCCATCCGTCACACAACACACACACACACACACACACAACACACACAACACAGCACACAACACACACCACATCACACAACAACCACACACACAACCCACACGCCAACAACGACACACACAACTCAAGATTAATAAGAGAAACGCAATACCGAAGCAATGTTATCTGCCAAGTGTTATCAACTGCTCACGATTCATAACTCCCAGTCCCTCCTAATTATACCAGCACCAACTAACACACAAATAGACTGAACTTTAAACTGGCGACACGAAAGGCTCAATATTAGCGCAATAATCAAAGCAAACTGCCATTTATTGGCCATTACTACAAGCTAAAGAGCAGGCCGGATCATCAAGCTTGACACTGATAAAAGACGTTGATGATAAAGGTCAACGTGGCTCTTAACCTTCAAGTGTGGTCGCTTTGTATACAACCAATAAAACCACCCTACAACCAGAATATACTGTTGACAGAAGTATTCTAACATCCACATTCATTAACATTTCATACGGGAGGGAATCAACTAGTCTTGTATATCAGAATATCTATTAAACTGAAACAGAACAGAAACGAAAAGCAGAATATGAATTAGAGAACATAAGCAAAACGAAGAAAATAAGGGGAAGGAAAAGAGAACAAGCAATTCTCTATATAACAGGAAATGAGATACAAAAAGAGTGGGGTACACGAGAGGTGAGAGCAGCCAAGAAGTATATTATGTGAGAAAATACGGAAAATAGAAATAGGGGGAATATAACAAGAGATGGAGGGAGAATCGAAGAAGACAAATAGAATAAAAAAACCCTCAAACAAAATGATAATATGAATAGATAATGTATACTTTTAGTTCATAAGTATAAATTGTTTGAAAACATGATTTATAATATGATATAATTTATTTATCATTATTGTCATTGTTATCTTATTATTACCTATGTTCATTATATTACATTCCATACATGTCCTCTTCTTCCTTCTTCAGCTTTCTACTAGTGCTATTTTCCTTCCCTTTCTTCTGATTTATTCTCCTTCCTTATGATCACGAGATAAAAACAATGTACAACATATGTAAAATCTTTACACAATCAGTCACCTTGTTAGGCCTAATATTATTGTCACACATAACCATCATTAGTCATCTATCATTTCTCTTATTTCCGTATTCATCACTCAGATCATAAGAATACTCATCGCAATTTCATTGAAAACTTTTTGTACCATAATGCTATAAAAAGAAACATTACACTCATAACACTAACTCATACTTCCAATCTAATGAACTTGGCCTTTAATTACAAAGTTGATATTATTGAATTAAGCAGGCTAAAAAAATCATATTAATCCCAAAGCCGCAACACATCTCTTCTATTTTCTATACCAAAAAGAAAAAAAAACAAAAGTTAAAAAAAAAATAATAAACATATATATAGCTAATTATACTGATAACTGCAGAGAGAGACACAGAGAGGAGGAAGGTCGACAAGCAAAAACCGAACGTATACAAATTACCATATTCAATGACAGAAAGTACAAGGGTAAAATAGGTGGAGCATGAATGCCGTCCAATTTATACATTAACAAGTAAGACAATAAATACAATCTTTGGAATTAGCAGTAGATTGTGAATGATCACGAGATAACATTAAAAGGATACACATTTTCTATTCATGATAAGATTACATAGAAAATCAAAGATCGGGACACTTTGACATAATCATCAATCAAATTCAAAATTGACAGACATGAACAGTCACATGGAAGAATACATAGTAAAAGCAACAGCTAAAACTGAGCTTCATCTACGCACCGCAAGTAAAGCTAGAGATTCACACTGTCGATCATGTCAAACTCGAAATCAGTAGACAACGCATCAAGTCGACTTTTGGAATCAGCGGGCATGCTCGGGGTCAATCTATCTGCGCTTCCTACTCGAATGTTTCTGGCATGTTAGCCTAGCGCCGAAAGTGCTCAGCGGGGAGGGGAGGGGGGGAGTGGTTTAGCGGTGAAAAGAAATATCAAAATTTTCGATCACCCCCCCAACACCCCCCTTTCGCCAAAGACCCCCCCCCCCCTGCGTACGCGTATGGATTTACTAGATTGACCCCGATTACCGGCCGAACTAGACCGAAGAGGCCCAAGTTGGCTTGATGGCGCATGATCGAGTTGGCATATCTACAGTGTGAACCCAACAGGGGCGTAGCTACGGGTGGGGGATGGGGTGGGCACGTGCCCCCCCCCCCACAAAATTATGAAGGAAGCAAACAAAATGTGTTTGCGTCCACCCTCCTCCCCCCCCCAAAAAAAATCATTTTGGTGCCCCCCTAAAAAATTTCAAGGCCCCAGTGCCCCCCTGCTGAAAAAATCCTAGCTACGCCACTTAAACCCAACATTTGCAAAAATGTTAGTTTGTCTTCCTTTCTAGTGTTTTATGGAAAAATTCTTGTAACATACATCGAATTGTTTTTTGT
>JZLH01S0347075.1:34286-46319 GCA_001188425.1 Eucidaris tribuloides
CATTTCACAAAGGCGACATTCATTTGTAAAAAGAGCATACGTCATTCTACAAAGGGCTACAGTTTACGTTTTGTAAAAAGGGTCATTTTTTTCGGCTTATTCCGAAGTTTTTTACTTTTTTTTTTTCGGGGGGGGGGCAAACTGCCCCCCCTGACCCCCCCCCCCGGTTCCGCCGCCCCTGAATGTACATGTATGTTTTGTACACCAAATAATTTCATAATAATTGCGGTAACTGATACAAAAAATTAATATTAGTTTTATGTTCTAACGTAGACTACGAATGAGATTGCACATTCATCTACCCTCCCAACTCAAAAGTATTGCAACATACACTATAATGCATTTATTTTGAGTTGAAGGGGTCTTTCTATAATGATGTCCCAATAAAGTATATTATTAGAAAATAACAAATAATTTGGAAAAAAATCAATAAATATTCTTTCTCCTTTCCTTTCCACGGCGGAGAGATTATCGAATGCAGGCGCACCCACGGCAGAGAGGCTGGAACATAAAAATAACATTTTTTTTCGCGTCCCTATAGGGGTGGGGTGTTAATTCACACTAGCATCGTATTTCGGTTTTCATATTTCCCGTGAAACGGTTTTGATGGTTGGAAAGACTTCCAACAAAAAAGAAAAACAAAATGTCAATATGTTCCTCTGAAGTGGTCTCAGAAAGAAGACCACACCCAGAGAAGAAGAATTTGTTTTCTATCTTCACAAGACAGTGGTAAGGTGGGTACGCCCCATATTCTAGACAGGACCTCTTCAAATTATAATTTCTAATTATTTCTGAATTCTAAAGGCGGTTAACTATTTCAAATATCCTAAAATTTACTGTCATACGATTTTTTTTTTAGTACATTGGATACTATGATGTGGAGAGAAGGCCATCATCTTTAATTAGTAGCCTTATCCTCCTTGAGTACAGAGGGTATTTATACCACATCATTTGTGTGAATAACGTCATTATAGCTCTACCCGCTGTTACATTAGATAATTTTGCAAAAATCATGATAATAGCATCATTTTTTTAAAAAATCACAATTGCGTTCCAATTTTTCATGCGCACAAATCTTTTGCAAAGAAATGTAAAATATCATTTTTCTGTGCATTTACTTGGCACTACACACAAACGTAGCATCATGACGTGTATGAAAACCTACACTATTAGCTTTGCTGTGTTGATAATTCCACTTAATTTCATCCACACGGAACAGTACCAACTTAGTATTTGAGTTAAAGGTAGGGAATCTTATTTGCAACCCTCCCATAACACTGCGAAACATTATTCATGTCCTTATGCTATTTTTAAAGGACTTGCCTGTAAAATCTGAAGATCAGAAATTACCAAGAGTTTGAAAAATGTGCAATAACAAAAGTTGTGTAATGTAGGTTCTAGGCACGCTGTTCCAAATATCAGGCTGGTTACAGTACTTATGTAACACCAGACGATTGTGCTGGCATGTGTCAGGCACAAAAGGAATGCAAGGTCATCTACGTAAAGCTCCTTGTACAAACCTATATGCCATTATCCATGGGCATAAAAATGGACCTACATGCACTGTCTAAAAATAGATTAGTACTACTAGTGGACATTTTGTCACTACGGACAAGAAAATCAAATCGAAGTCAAACGTTTTCTATAATTCCACCACATGTACAACTGCGTTTCTAGCTCCTACACTTTGCTGAAGGTTCTAGAATAGCATTATCTTCTGTATACCAGTGTATTTGCACATGCCTTTAACATATTAAAACAATGAGTACTTTTCAAAAGCCCACTATATTAGAAGCAGTGAACGTAATACAAATTACGGTTAGCACTATGACTTGAGGAATTCCCTTCCAAAAGGTGTTCAATCCACTTCAGTGACTTCGGAGAAAAATGCATTTATTTGTTCATGTTTGTAAACGCGCCTATGCCAAAATAGAAGCTGAAATGCAAAATGTTTTGAATTCGATTGCGTAATATGTCTTCAAACTTTATTCTATAGCTCGGTGAATTTGTGGCCGATGTACTGATGTTAAAAACTCACTTTTGGTGAGAAACAGATTTAGCACTTTTTGAAAAGAATCTCTTTAAATTTAGGCTACTCAGTGTCGGATTAAACAACCGCATCAATCCCGATAAAACGCTCACAAAGAGATCATTGTTAGGGAAAACCCCTTCGCAGAGTCTTTTTAAGGAAAGACTGAAAACATGTACAATTTTTTCACCTGAAAATTACCTTCTACTGTATAAAGGTACACTGTCGTGGGAGATTGGAATAGCGCCCTCTTTCGACTCAAATCATAGGAAGGAGCTTCAGTGTTTCTCACAATGCAATCTAAACTGATTTCCGTGCAGTATAACAATGATTGAATTGCCCATTTGTTCCACTAGTCCACTACCATTACTCTTATGAAATATGGTATGACGTATCACACAGAGAAAAAAAAGCACAAAGATTAGGTTTAAAAAAAAAATGTAAAACAGGAAATCTACTATTTGTTGTGTAAATTTTACCCTGAGGTAATTTTCGCAAGTATTATGTGCACTATGTTTACATAACCTTTTTGTAGATTTTAACCAAATATGTAACTCATTTTGTTAGATAGGAACTCCACAATTTGCTGTGCGGAGAACTCGTCTGATATTAGTCTATCAAATCAGAACCGGCTCATTTAAATGGCAATGGCAGAGTTGGAAGCAGTTGAACATATGCCTCAAAACCAAATGAGTTTGAACATGACAAACAATTCCATAAAATGGGGAGTATATTTATCATTATCTAGGCTGAAAGAGATTGTCTTTAATTTCATTTGTTTACTTAAGGAGAAAATAGCACGTGTACGCATGAGAGTACTGGGTTAAAGCATGACAATGACAAAAAATTCAAACCCATAGTAAAGTTACACAACAAATTTGCATGTCACACACATTTCTTTTGATAAATTGCTTTACAAGGAGGGCGCGTTTTGATCGTGAACTTTCACAGCAAAAACTTTGAACAGTACTGCACAAGATCTTCGAATGACGTGACTCAAATTATTGAGGGCTGCACCCGATCCTTTTGCTGCGGACGTCAAACATTGATGTTCGCTAGGTGTTTTCCCGCCTTCTTTTTCAGCTGCTTCATCAGTTCTTGGATGAAATCCTTTGGTTGTAAAACTAAGGCGATTTCATTTTGCATCATCAAGCATGCCCTCACCTGCAAAATGCATTGATGTAAAATAACAATACACCAGTTATGTTATGAAATTCTAATAAAATCATATATTATTAACACAACATTACATGACCCAACATAACATAACATAACATAACACCATAACATAACATAACATAACATAACATAACATAACATAACATAACATAACATAACATAACATAACATAACATAACATAACATAACATAACATAACATAACATAACATACCATGACAAATGACAACATAACTTAACATAACATAATGTAACATAACATAACATAACACCATAACATAACATAACATAACATAACATAACATAACATAACATAACATAACATAACATAACATAACATAACATAACATAAATCATAGCATAACATAGCCTGACAATTTTTGTAGCACTTTTCCGTAGATGTCACTAGCTTTTTTTACAGGGAAGAAAAATATTGGCCAGGTACTTATCTACAGAAGTCACAGAATAAAATTTGGAGATAAATCAGAGAGATAAGTTACTCGGAATGCACTTTCCAAAAATGATCAAAGTGAATTTAGCGCCCTTTGCATGGAACCTCTTTAACTTAAAGTAATATATGAATTGCTCTACGTCTTACCTCGTTTTTCTCACAGTTCAACAGCCTTATAGGTTGATGTTGAAGTTCGGTGATGATCCATTTACATTTACTCTTAAAGGGTCCCTTGGTAAACTCTGTCACGCCAGCTCTCAAAGCCGGGCCATCGCGCACCTCTTTAATCTAAAAACAACAAGATATAGCCAAACAATTAAAAAGATCACTACTCAAAGAAACACATTTCATACTTCTAAAGATGCACATCATGTAAAATTTATTTGACCCGTATGTTAAAGAATACAAATACAAATTTACACAAACATGACCAAAATGTTTTACACTTCTTACAGTTCAATTTACACCTTAGACGATGTGTCATGGTTCGTATCAAAGTGTCCATCGTGTACCTACAAAATTATGAATGAACTGATTTTGTTACATTTATGACAGGATTCTCTTAACGTTACTATGACAACATTTTGGGCCAGTAATAGTATAGTTCCGTTCAACTAAGTGCTAATAGAATCCAAAAGTATAATTAGCGTAATATGGTATCTCACTTAAACACTGCAAAGGAACAGCCCTCCTATAACATTCCACTGATATGAATGTCTTTCCAGAAACATGGCATTTCAATACATTCTCTTTTAGGAAGTGGGAAACACATCAACTTTAGCTATACATTTCTCCACACATTTTATTTATCCACAATAAATAATGTATGTAATTAATTATTGAATGGAAAGTTGAGTAATTTTGTTCATTATTTCCAATCAACAAACCAACAAAATTTAATGCACAAATATCGTACACATATAAGTAGATAACAATTTATCGTTCGCTTTTCTCTCTGGTGTTCAACTCTTTAAACTCCTTCATAATATTACTTTATAAAGGGACATGTAACCACGGTAATTTTCAAAGAGTAAGCAATATTTTCGCCAGAAGTATATCAAATATTTTATCTCTAGTCATCATAAGTTTTATTAATACCAGAAATTTTAATGAAAAGGAGTTGTGAAAAAGTAAGGCTTGTTTCACATCATATGGCATGGAAGTAATGCGAATTAGTTCAATTTCGAGAAACAGTTGGTTTGGATGTTACCAATGAAAAATCAGTTTCCCAGATGTACTTGTTTGTATACGTATGACTGACGTGCTTTGAGTGAACTTGATCTTAAGTTAAGTGTTTGTCCCCTATTCCACAAGAAAAGGAAGTAAAACAAAAATACTTTCAAGCATCTTCCCTCATCCAAACTCCTATAAAACAGGAAAGACATTTAATCAGTACTACCACTAGAACACTATTCCTGGGTCTTGAAGTTTGTTTCACGGTGTTTCACGAGACATTTTATTTGTAGTTTCGACTTTAAGAATCATGGAAGTGCACTATATTTTAAGAAGTTAGTCCTGAAAAGCTATAAATCCACCTCAATAATTTTTTTGGGAAAAGCGGATTTTTTCTCTGAGTTTGTACACATCCCTTTTATTAGGAAAAACAGAAAAATACAAATCTTGTACTTGTGTAACTTGGCTAGCTAGGTAAATAGGCAGCCAATTTACGAATTGATAACTCATTTTTCTTTTGGAACAGCGCTCTTCGGTTAGAATCAAACTTTGGTTGGGAAGGGAAGATACTTGTGCCGGTGTATCTTATTAACTAATGGATAATTACCTTATTTTTCTTGACCTCACAGTTCCACGATTGTCGAGTACGCTTCGTCATATAGATAACCCTTCCGTATGGAAGGCGCTGAAGTACCAGACTTATCTGTGATATTTACGAAAACAATTTATCAGAAAACTTCATTGCGAAATCCAGGATAAAAAAGTGTACTGGTTCGTTATCATTAAGAGCTGGATGAAATTACGTGAGAAGAGAACCAATACTGCTAGCGTCGGAGTATAGGAGACGTATGGTATCATTTTTATTGCTAGTCAAATTAATCAGTCACACATTATGGGTGCTCGGCAGAAGTTATCAATTCATATAATCAAATTCAGTTCAAAATTGATAAATGTAATTTATAATAGTATATATTGTTCCTTTTCCGCACGATTGGAACTCTGTCTACTCCACCAGTGCAGGCAAATATCTGCAGTACATGAATCACATCTAAACCGTCTGTTGGAATATTGTTTAAAAAAATGCACTTCATATTAATGTCTGATATCGCTTGCCCAGCTTGTCACTCTGGGCTGGCGGCTTTGTGCGTAAGTAAGGTCATAGTATTTCAGGGGCTGCATAG
Organism: Eucidaris tribuloides; assembly: GCA_001188425.1. Taxonomy (NCBI): domain Eukaryota; kingdom Metazoa; phylum Echinodermata; class Echinoidea; order Cidaroida; family Cidaridae; genus Eucidaris; species Eucidaris tribuloides. The sequence goes on from JZLH01S0347075.1 coordinate 40,299, forward strand.
CTGACTAATACCAGCCCTATAGACAAAAAGGCTTTGTTTTGTGATTGGATGGGTATGAATGTTCGATCCATGTATATACATGCATGTGTACAAGATGTATAAATCTGCGTATGTATGTGCGTTGCCTCATGTATGGATCGTCGTATGTATGTAAGTGTTTGCATGTATTTATGTTTGTATGAATGTGTGTTTGTATCATGTAGCTATCTGTTTATCTATTTTCTGTTTCAGAGCAAATAAAAAAAAGATTAATTCAAATGTAAACACAGTTGTATTTCCGCAACTCGGCAGAAACAACAAGGTAATGCTATTTTCAGTGGAAAAATAGGAACTATATAAAATGTATGATTAAAATAAATATAAAAAAATACAAACAACACAAATAAGTGCATCCACTTATTACCGTTTTACGAGCTGTTGATTTGATGTAAAAGTCCACCGTTTTCAAGTCCTTCACGTTTTGTTCATTTATTTGTAGTAGCATATCTCCGACGTGTAGTTTTTCTTGAAACCTGGCCCTGTCGTTATAGTTGCTATCCCATCCGGCTACCCTGCAATAATAATAATAATAATAAAAATAATGATAATAATAATAATAATAATAATAATAATAATAATGATGATAATAATTATGATGATGATGATGATGATGATAATAATAATAATAATAATAATAATAATAATAATAATAATGATAATAATAATAATAATAATAATAGCGATGATGATGATAATAATAATAATAATAATAATAATAATAATAATAATAATAAAATAATAATAATAATAATAATAATAATAATAATAATAATAATAATGATACTACTACTACTACTACTACTACTACTACTACTACTACTACTACTACCACTACTACTAATATTGTACTTTTATAGAGCATAATACAAAATCGTCTCTATGCGCTTTACGTTATACTACAATGATCATAAAAACAACTTGAGAAAAAAATGAAATACAACCGAAAAATATATTATACTCCTAAACCTAAACGTTAAACTGGTTCGAGAATATGTGGGGACCGTAATCAAACCATAACTCGGTGCAACTGCAGCTCTCATATTGGCAGAAACAATCAGTCGCGAAGTTCTGCACCTGGTACTGCCATTGTCCACACATATTTCTGGATCAGGATGACGTCACACTTCGGAACTCAATAATTATGAGTTTGAGTTTAAATACCGGTATATATTAGGGGCGGCACCAGGGTGGAATCTTTGGAGGGACGATATCCGTGGGGTAAAATTTTGCCTGTCATTTTTTTTTTATAATTTGCTAGCAAAACAGCATCCAACAAGCAGGGGCCGACGGCAACGAAAAGCATTTTTGCCAGCCATTTTTATCTAGCCTAACTTATTATTTTGTTTTTTTACTAGCCAAACAGCTTCCGAAATCCCAGTTATTTTGATTACTTTGAAAACAATAGGGGCGGCCGCCCCTTTGCCCCCCCCCTCCCCCTGCAGGCGCCGCCCCCGGTATACATGCATGACGCCACAACACTGGAACCAAATGCGTCACACCTCATAATTATGTGCTACGCTTGAGCGGCAAACAGTTTCATCATTTTGATGAGGTACAACATAGGCCTACACCAAAATCAGAATAAAGCATTGTGCTACCTTTCTGTATTGATCGTAAATTTACATTATATTCAACTGTCTGGTGGGCTAAAGATAAATAGCAAAATAAAAAGAACAAAATCAAATCAAAGCACGGCAACAACATATAATGATACACACATGTATAGTATACAAGAGTTGCATATCGGGATTGTTTATAGTGCTCAATACATTTCTGCAGAGCAAATTTATCTGACGCTCCAATCATATGTATATTTTTTGAAATTTTATATGTGTGTGTATGTGTGTATGTGTGTGTATGTGTGTCTGTGCGTGTGTGTGTGTGTGTGTGTGTGTGTGTGTGTGTGTGTGTGTGTGTTGTACATGTACAAACAACCTTACGAATGCGTCCATACAGAACCTACCAGACTTTGCCTAATAATTCCACGAAAATGACTCCACGGATGACGTCGTCTCTCTCAAAATCTGCACTGACGTAAGATTTGCTCTGTTCACGTTTTAACATTCTGGAAAATAAAAAAAAAGACGTGAGTTGGAGACAATTCCGTAGCTACAGTACGTAGTTTCACAATACTTTCGTCTAAAGTTGCAAATGAGTTAACATTTCCATCACTTATTTTGGATCAGTCATGTAAGTAAGTAAGTAAGTATAGTTTTGGTCGATCAGATAACTTTTGTTTAAATCGATTTTTGCAAAGTACTCTACCGTATTGTCATCCAGACATAAAAAACCGGCATCAAAGCTATTGAAAATTGTTTATAGCTATAAATTGTGATTTCGTTTTAATTATCAGAGAACAACTATCATCATGCACATTTCCTATGGCAAATCAGTTTGGGCCCCCGACTTCTGTATTTTTCATCAATTAAAAAAATGGAATTGTTTCAGGACATTAATGTTTGAGATCGCTTTGAAAAAAAGTAAGATCACTTCTAATCAATATTAAACTTGGCTCGGTAGAGCTCGCTTTATAGTATACATGTATCACGGCAAAAAGCAATGTATTTTATACTCTGATGCGTTGATTTCGTCGACGAATATTCTTAAAAACTGTTTACTGGTTTGCTAATGTATTCCAATTTATGAATTTCTCTTTCCTGCATTGGCACCTATATTAACCTGGCTTAAATGGATACACTTTAATACTTGGCATCCAACTTGTAGCTGTTGTTTGGCAAGCCTCGGGAAAGCTTTTATGATGTTAGTGACAATGTTTATAGAAAAGGTACGGCTAAAATTCAAATTTGCCATTAAGCTGGTCTACAGCGTATTATGATTTTTTTTTCAGTCGCCATTTGAGGTTGCGATTCGATGAGCAAAATGGAAACCGAATGATTGTGAAGCCCGTGCAGTGATGTTAGTCGTCGTAATAAATACTTACTCTGAAAGTTGACGGGGATCGTCAGGCTCGGCGTAGATATGTTCCACTTGTCGAGGGTGACCCCCAGGATGCGACTGAGACACTGCTTCACCTTCTGTGTTTCTCGATGGGTCGGCTTCCCCAGGCCGCCTCGGTATTACACTAGGTCGTTCACGGCCATTCCGATTCCAGGAGGCTGGCACCGTGGTGTGCCCGTCAGTACGCCGGTCACCGCGGCGCGGGATGCCGCGGCCTTCCTCGACATAACTAATTGGACGGTTTCTTCTTTGGGCTCGGCTTTCCTGAGGAGTTTCTGGCGATTCCTGTGAAAAATAAATGATTCGAGTATACCAGTATTGTCTATTTGTATGTAATTATAACGGTAATTTTACATGACTTTGTATTTTTTGATATAAAATGCAGGGCGTTCTTGCAAATCAGGTTCTCTTTGTCGGTGGACATGAATGAAACTACCTTGCTAAAGCCGCGTTTATGCCGCATTTACACTATGTTCCCGGCGGCCACGGCAACCACGTTTCAGGCCACCGTGGACAAAACGGGATAGACGTGAAACCACGCCGTAGAACGGCCTGGGCAAGCGTGACAGTCCGTGATTGCCGTAGTTGCCGGGCCAGATTTTTTAACTGTCAAAAAATTTGCCACGGTAGTCACGGTGCTGATAGGAAACCTGGTAGCCCGTAGTAAAACGAGGTAAACGCAACAGATAGTGACAGTACGTAATAAGCCGTAACAATACTTAGAGGCGGTCCGTAGCGAGACTGGAAGCATCTGTATTTCCCGGCATTTCACGATCCTTTCAAGATTTATCACGTTCTGCCGCGTTTTGTCACGGTTCTGACTGTAATGGTAGCCATTTTGTCGCGTTCAGTTACGTTACGTCCAAGCAAGTGACGGTTTTGGGGCCTGAAAGAATACGGTGCGTTGCGATGTAATACGGTCTGATACAGCGAAGGCGGTCTGGGACGGAGTATAAAAGCTGGCCGGCCCGGCAGGAGGAGAGACTACACGGATCTCCCTGAAGCTCGAAACACACCTCTAACAAGTTTGTCAGGAGGGTGCTATTTTTTAATTATGTGGCAGAGTAGGCCCCCTATATATTTTACTGTACATTATGTCAAGAATGGGACAATCTGGAGGGAAAATGTACTAAATTTTCTCAGAGTTTGTGGTATATGGTATCACATTAAAGTAAAATAACCAGTCTTTCTCATTCACTCTATTTCATCTAATTTACTTATATTAATCAAGAGCTATGAAAACCTCTTTTCAGTCGGTCAAAATCGCGTTTGTGCCACTTTTTGAATTAATGGTCAAAATCAGCATTTGACCTTTGAAACTGTTAATCGTAATTAAAAAAATAATAATAATCAAAACAATTTAGGCCTAACAGCGTAAAGTAAGAAAAAAAAACACTGAGTGAACTCACATAAACATTCACTCTTGATAAAATATGTTATACTAATAGTGTTTCTTGATGTTGAAAGGCCATCAACAACTAAGGCCTCTCTTGTAGGGCCAAGTACCATTGACTGAACATTAACACTATTTCCATGTTGAACCACGTGCATGTATATCAATTTCGTGCCCTTTGTTAATGCAAATGTTCTTTTTTTTTCAATGTAAGTAGAAGAGTATAACTTCTAAATGCTTGAAATATGTTTGTGATCATCACTGAACCATTTCATGGTTGCACGGTATGCATTGGTTTCTTTTTTCAAAATTTACATATGTGGTACAATAGCGATTTTGCTTTATTTGGTGCAGAAAATTCATCACAATTATATCAGGTTAGACAAAACCACAAGAAATGAAATAAATTTTATTGAAATATATGGTCTTTTAGCTTTGTCAAAATACCAAACATAACAAGGTTGTATATAAAAAAAAAATTATACTTTTTCCCTTGTACCATTTCTTTAATACACACTACTGTTGCTATTGCTCGGGAAGCTTTCTTTACCGTGGGCACAAACGTGCTTCAAGGCTACCCAGCGTTCACGTTCCTTCCGTACAAACGTTAGAGAGCGTTAAAAACGTGTCAGACCTTGATCAGAACGTGGAAAACGTAAGTGACCTCAACAGAAGGTGGCGGGTCGGAAGGGAACGTACTGGCATCCGTGGTAGAACGCAGGCTGAACGTAGTGAGCCCTTGAGCCTCCGGGACTCGGCAGCTTATTTCTTCCCAAGGCCCGTCACGGATACCGCAATAGATTGTAAGAAAACTTAGCAAGACGTAATGGACCTTGAATACGGAGTAAAACATGACCAAAATCCCACGGTTAACTACGTTTTGGGCAAACGGGGCTGCCGTGGCCACCGGGAACATAGTGTAAACGAGCCTTTAGAGGCGGTCCGTAGCGCGACTGGAAGCATCTGTATTTCCCGGCATTTCACGATCCTTTCAAGTTTTGTCACGTTCTGCCGCGTTTTGTCACGGTTCTGACTGTAATGGTAGCAATTTTGTCGCGTTCAGTTACGGTACGTCCAGGCAAGTGACGGTTTTGGGGCCTGAAAGAATACGGCGAGTTGCGATGTAATACGGTCTAATACGGCGAAGGCGGTCTGGGAGGGAGTATAAAAGCTGGCCGGCCCGGCAGGAGGGGGAGACTACACAGATCTCACTGAAGCTCGAAACACACCTCTAACAAGGTTGGCAGGAGGGTGACAATTTCAATTATGTGGCAGAGTAGGCCCCCTATATATTTTGCTGTACATTTTGTCAAGAATGGGACAATCTGGAAAAAAAATGTTGGTACTAAATTTTCGGAGTTTGTGGTATATGGTATCACATTAAAGAAAAATAACCAGTCTTTCTCATTCACTTTATTTCATCTAATTTACTTTTATTAATCAAGAGTTATGAAAACCTTTTTTGTCAGTCGGTCAAAATCACGTTTGTGCCACTTTTTGAATTAATGGTCAAAATCAGCATTTGACCTTTGAAACAGAATGTGTTAATCGTAATATGAAAATAATGAAAATCAAAACAATTTAGGCCAAACAGCGTAAAGTAAGAAAAAACTGAGTGAACTATATGTTAT
>JZLH01S0347086.1:1430-14639 GCA_001188425.1 Eucidaris tribuloides
TTGACAACAAAATTTGTATGATATACCAAAACTGTACTTGGACTTTAACTTTTTGTTAAAAGTATACGTTTTTCTATTGATTTTTGGCGATTTTGATAACCCTTTTCACTGTACACGAGTTTATTGCCCGATCATCGAAAAAAAAAACCTTTACGCGTTTTTTTGTTGTTGTTGTTCACACGCGTATGGTGTACACCTTGTAGTGACTGGTCCCCGGGAGTTTATAATAATATCTGTGCTAGTTGAGACCCCACATCACGCAGCCACCTAATCTATTTGAGAGAAGAAAAAAGAAATAGAGATAAAGAGATATAACGTATTGCACTTTGAATAATATTTTAGTCACAGGTTTACTTACGTTTACAAGTCGGTATGCTTCCCGCCAGATTGCCGTTAGCTTGACAAGATGTTACTTCATTCCCAATTAGTCTGAATCCGACATCACAAGCAAATGAACACTGTGTGTTATAAATCACCGTTGAATTGGAACGACAGTCTCCACCGATGTTCAACAAAGGGTAGGAAATTTCCCACATTGAGCAGGTAACAACTGAATCAGAAAAGACAAAAAATAAGAAAAAAAAAACTGATTATGATATAAGTACCATGTCATTGATTTGACAATAGATCTGAGAGAACATGGTGAAACGGAATATACAGCGGGTCTAAAAAAAATGTGTAAGTGAAAAGCGCCCTCTTTGGCAATTAGAAAACTTTGACATGATGCGTACACCACAGTCAAGGGCATAGTCGCAGCTTTCAAATGGCATTCATTCTGTTCATTTTACGTGTTTTAAACTCGAGATAATAAGTTAACCACGAAAGGGACAAATCAAGTTTGAAACTTTTACAGAGAAGAGGGCTAGCTGCTTACATTCACTGCAGTAAAAGAGGCACATTATATTGTGATTCTATCTTTCCGTTATTAATCATATCTCGAGTTTAAAACAAGCAAATTGAACAAACAAAACGACATTTAAAAGCTGAGACTACGCCTCTGACGTTAATGTAAGCACCACATCACTTACCCTCCCTACTCAAAAGTATTGCAACATACACTATAACGCATGCATTTTGAGTTGAAGGGGTCTTTCTATTACGACGTCGTAATGAAGTTTATTATTGGAAAACAACAAATTATTTGAAAGACGGAGAGATTATCAAATGCAGGTGCACCCACGACAGAGGGGCTGAAACACAAAAAATTAACATTTTTCGCCTCCCTATAGGGGTGGGGTGTAAATTCACACTAGCAGCATAATTCCATTTCATATTTGCCGTGAAACGGTTTTGATGGTTTGGAAAGACTTCCAACAAACAAAAAACATTAGTATGTTCCTTTGAAGCTGTTTCAGAAAGAAGACACCATGCCGCGAAGAAGAAAGCGCCTTCTTTCTTCATAAGGCAGTGGTAAGGAGGATACGCCCCATATTTTAGACATTACCTCTTCACGTTATAATTTCTTATTCTTCCGGAATTCCAAAGGCGGTTTACTATTGTAAACATTCTTAAATTTACCGCCATGCCCTTTTTCAGTGCATTGAATACAATAATGTGAAGAGAAGCCCATCATCTTGAATTAGTAGCCTTATTCTCCTATTTCACTATCTTATGAAGATAGGAAGCGCTTTCCTCTTTTCGGTGTGGTGTCTTCTTTCTGAGACCGCATTAAAGGAGCACATTGGCATTTTTTGTTAGTAGGAAGTCTTTTCACACCATCAAAACCGTTTGACGGTAAAATATGAAATCGAATTACGATCTACTGTGAATTACACCCCACCCCTATAGGGGTGCGTGTATGGCACTTTCAAAATGGACCCTAAACAAAATAAGTCTGAAAAGATAATATATATATATATATATATATTATATATATATATATATATATTATATTATCATATATAATATATATAATATATAATATATATATATATATATAATATATATATATTATATATATATTATAGGAATAGGTAAATTTTGGTTATGCGTATTTTGACATTCTTTGTAATTACATTTTTAGAGTATAGCTATACGATCTATCAATGCCCTAAAATTAATCTCGCCTCGGAAACCCGTCCAATGTTAAGAAATGAGCTTCAAAATTAAAAACCTCACTGTGGGACCCCGAAGATTTCCCCATTACGCGTAATGCCTGCCAGAATGATGCTCTCCTTTTATTTACAACAATGATAATTAGTCACTTTGACAATTTTCAGCGCCGGTGTTAGATATTGATTTTCTGATGTCTGGTTGACAATAGCAATACTTTGGGGACAAGGATCGACAAAAAATTTGTATGATATACCAAAACTGTACTTGGACTTTAACCTTGTATTAAAAGTATACGTTTTCTATTGATTTTGGCGATTTTGATACCCCTTTTCACTGTACACGAGTTTATTGCCTGATCTTCGGAAAAAAAGAAACCTTTACGCGTTTTTTGTTTTGTTCACACGCGTATGGTGTACACCTTGTAGTGACTGTGGTCCCAGGAGTTTATAATAATATCTGTGCTAGTTGAGACCCCACATCACGCAGCCACCTAATCTATTTGAGAGAAGAAAAAAGAAATAGAGATAAAAAGATATAAGAGATAACAAGATATAACGTATTGCACTTTGAATAATATTTTAGTCACAGGTTTACTTTCGTTCACAAGTCGGTATGCTTCCCGCTAGATTGCCGTTAGCTTGACAAGATGTTACTTGATTCCCAACAAGTCTGAATCCAACATTACAAGCAAATGAACACTGTGTGTTATAAATCACCGTTGAATTGGAACGACAGTCTCCACCGATGTTCAACAAAGGGTAGGAAAATTCCCACATTGAGCAGGTAACAACTGAACCAGAAAAGACAAAGAAAATAAGAAGAAAAACTGATTATGATGTGAGTACCATGTCATTGATTTGACAATAGATCTGAGAGAACATGGTGAAACGGAATATACAGCGGGTCTAAAAAAATGTGTAAGTGAAAAACGCCCTCTTTGGCAATTAGAAAACTGTGACATGATGCGTACACCACAGTCAAGGGCATAGTCGCAGCTTTCAAATGGCATTCATTCTGTTCATTTTACGTGTTTTAAACTCGAGATAATAATAAGTTCACCACGAAAGGGACAAATCAAGTTTGCAACTTTTACTAGAGAAGAGGGCTAGATGCTTACATTCACTGCAGTAAAAGAAGCACATTATATTGTGATTCTATCTTTCCGTTATTAATCATATCTCGAGATTAAAACAAGCAAATTGAACAAACAAAACGACATTTAAAAGCTTAGACTTTGCCTCTGACGTTAATGTAAGCACCACATCACTTACCCTCCCTACTCAAAAGTACATACACTATAACGCATGCATTTTGAGTTGAAGGGGTCTTTCTATTACGACGTCGTAATGAAGTTTACTATTGGAAAACAGCAAATTATTTGAAAAGAAATTAATGAATATAATTTCTCCTTTCTTCTCCAAGGCGGAGAGATTATCAAATGCAGGTGCACCCACGACAGAGGGGCTGGAACACAAAAAATTAACATTTTTTGCCTCCCTATAGGGGTGGGGTGTAAATTCACACTAGCATCGTAATTCGATTTCATATTTGCCGTGAAACGGTTTTGAAGGTTTGTAAAGACTTCCAACAAACAAAAAACATCAATATGTTCCTTTGAAGCTGTTTCAGAAAGAAGACACCATGCCGCGAAGAAGAAAGCGCCTTCTTTCTTCATAAGACAGTGGTAATGAGGATACGCCCCATATTTTAGACATTACCTCTTCACGTTATAATTTCTTATTCTTCCGGAATTCCAAAGGCGGTTATATTGTAAACATTCTTAAATTTACTGTCATGCCACTTTTCAGTGCATTGAATACAATAATGTGGAGAGAAGCCCATCATCTTGAATTAGTAGCCTTATTCTCCTATTTCACTATCTTATGAAGATAGGAAGCGCTTTCCTCTTTGCGGCGTGGTGTCTTCTTTCCGAGACCGCATCAAAGGAGCACATTGACATTTTTTGTTAGTAGGAAGTCTTTTCAAACCATCAAACTGTTTGACGGTAAAATATAAAATCGAATTACGATGCTAGTGTGAATTAACACCCCACCCCTATAGGGAGGCGAAAAAATGTTTAAATTTTCATGTTCCAGCCCCTCTAGTCTGTCGTGGGTGCGTCTGTATTTGATAATCTCTCCGCCTTGGAGAAGAAAGGGTAAATTATATTCATTGATTTTTTTTTCAAATAATTTGTTATTTTCCAATAATAACTTTTCTTGACGATTATCTCTCAACAATCATTATGTATAGCAGCAGTAGTGGTCAAAGCATTATTTTAGTTGATTCGGTGATTTTCTGCAATCCTTCAAAAAGTATATCATTGTCTCTCGAATATCAGAAAACAACCCTAAATCGGCCAAAAATGTTTATACTGAAATGTGGTTTTAATCCATTACAAAATGAAGAGTTCTATGGTGATCATTTCAAACGACACTGATAGATCATTATAGGTCCATCTAAAAAATTTCATATTTTACAATCACCAAAACTATACATGGCCTTCTAGGAGTAGTGACATGATTAGACAAAAGATGCCTAAGAACCAAATGAGTTGAATCATATATTGACACTGCATGGCTAGAGTGAATATTCAGGTTGGAAGGATTTGTCTTCAATTTCTTTACGAACATCAATTTACTAGTATTAATCTGGGGCCCGGATAGAAATTAATCGCATAGATAGCTACACAATAACTTTTCCCTCACAGCTGAATAATGTACATGAGAAAGAAATATATGGCCTTGAAATATTCATAGCAGAAACTTTGAACAGTATGTTTTTGCTGGGTGCGTTGCGTCGTAAATTGAGGACTACTCCCAATGTTGCCATTTCCTCTTGAGAAAAACAAAACAAACGAATTAGATCTAATACCTTTCAGAAACTGTAATCAAATACTTTTTAGACTTCGGTAGAGATCAAGTACTATTTTTCCTTGTTTGTGGCTTCAATATCCCGAAGACCGTTACTACTTACTTTGGCATGTAGGCAAGCTACCAGATAGATTCCCATTGCTTTGGCATATGGTACTTCGGTCTCCTTCAATTCTGTATCCTATTGCACATTTAAATTCACAGCGTGTCTTGTAGCTAACATTCGCTGAAGAGCAGTTACCATCCAGGTCCAACAAAGGCGGTGAGAACTCCCAGACCGTGCAGTTGATGGCTAGAAAGTTGAAATTGACAATGGTAGGAGTTTGGGTCAAAGTTTTGAACTTGACAACTTCGCCGTGCTTAATCTAAATGAAGTTAATTCTTGAAGGGTGTAAAAAAATAAAATTTAGAATGCATCAGTCCTGTACAAGGGCCATTCATGAGCAAAATTAAGGCCCTGGTCACACTAGCAGTTGCGACAACCTGCGATCAAATGAATCGCACGACAAGGGCCTTCGCAGCCACATCGCAAGTAACTTGTACGATTTGTGCTGTGTGGACACTTGTGCGACCCGTTTGCCACTTGCCGTAGGTAATCACATGAATACCTGCACTAATCGTACCACCAGTGGCACGTTCACCCGAGACAAGTCGCAGCCAGTCGTGCGATCACCTGTGGCAAGTGGTGGGCAAATGTGCGATTACGTACGGCTAATGGCACACAAACGTGCGAATAGCTGCGACTAGTGGCAGGTATTCGTGGAATCACTTACGGTAAATTGTAGTGAATCGTACGATTACTTGTGTCCATCGCACGAACATCGCGGGTTCACTTGTTTCAGAGAAGTTACGCTTGGTATTTAGATATGCAAAAATATGTGTTTGTGAAGAAAAGTCAGAATGGAATGATAACTGCACATACATCAACCCACAATAACGGCCTCCACGTGTGGCATTCGCTTTATTTGATTTTAGATTTAGATTTAGATTTGTGTAAGTCTGTACTTTTTCTGAAGCAATTATTACCAACAAAACAACATAGCAAAACAAAACGTAACATTGCGTATCATATTAAACTTCAGTACGGGCAAGACAATATAATTCTTAATTTTCCAATTTGCATGTCAACCCCAAAATTGCTCAAAAACGTGATTTTGTGTAGAAAATCAATGGAAATTGTGTTTTCAGCCAAAAATCATAAATGTAGGATTTTTTTGCTTTCACTGGTTAAAATGTATTGATTTTATGCTGTTTATGTTCGCAAAAGTGTCCCCAACAAATTTCATTGAAAAAACAAGAGAAAACAAAAGGTCGAAAAAACAAAGAGATACATAAGAAATTAATTCCAATTCGGCAAATTTTTTTATAGATACTTGTGAGAAATGTCAGAATGAATATTTTACGCAAAAAATTGTATTCTACTAGCTATTGTAAGTGAGTTACAGGCGAAAACATAATTTCAAGCACTTATTTGCTATAATTAATTACTTAAAAAATTAGTATTTTTTTTTTTGAAATTTACTATGCAATCGTGTAGTTTACATCCGGCTCTATGCGCAAGCAAGTTTTCGTGGCGATCGCACTATCGGCGACCGAGATCTGAAGGGGGGGTCAATGACCCCCCCCCGTAAAAAACCTGGTCTGAAATAGCCCAGTTAAAATAAGGTTAAAGCAATATGGCAAACTTTTAACTACACGAAACGTTATGTTTGCAAGTGAAATACAAGGTATTATAATTACAAACTTCTCAGTTCAGGCAACTATAAAGTCACTACGAAGATAAGAGGTATTCAAGTGGAAATACCGAAACAGAATTAGCTTCCGTTTCTAAGAATTTCATCATTTGTCTACCGTGACGTTTGTAATCAATGACATAAGATGAAATATTGAAGAGGGCTTAGCATTTTTTTTGCGTTCTTGTGGTCAAACGATATTGATAGATCTTGTATGAACTTACGGATGCAAGATGGTATAGATCTCCGCCCAGGCTGCCGTCGTGTTGACAGCTGAGCGTCTGAGATTGATGAAGTACGTAGCCTTCTTCACACTGGAAATGACAGACCCTGCCGAATGGAGCTAACCGGAAACACGTGGTGCTGGACAAAGGGGGAAGGTAATCTGGGATCGTGCATAGGTCATCTGTGATATCAAATATACAAAAAAAAGATATATGGCAATGAATTTGAACAAACAGGACAAGATCCATAAGAACTTATACTTAAAACGTGGAATTTGTTAATTTCAAACACTGCATTCTTACTTACATAGATAGATAAATACGAATGAAATATATAGGTAAATGGGTGCATTGGGAGATAAATAGATAGATACAAAGACAGATGAAATGAAAAAAAAATAGACTGATAGACACTGTAGATAGAACGAAGCACAACAATGATTTGAAATCTATAAAAATCTGGACTTTAGAAACGAAAACAACAAAAAAAAATACCATGCAATAATACATCGTCTATGATTTTTTTTCCTTAGGCCAATGTCCGTGAGTAGAATTATCAGTGTTTGTGTGTGTGTGTCTGTGTATGTCTCTGTGTCTGTCCGTGCGTGCGTCTGTGTGTAAATGACTATGTGTGTGCGTGAGTGTGTGTGTGTGTGTGTGTGTGGGGGGGGGGGGGATTCTCGTGGAAAATACCCGCACTCACAGACAATTATATCGACACACATTCATATCATCCCTTAAGTTTCAACTGCATTCTGTCCTGACTGAAGAATGTATGACGTTGTCATATGTGGGAGATTTTAGTGAATACTTACCATCTCTGATAGGGAAAGTGCTTTGACTGGGTTCGCTGATAACTACCCCGGATCTGATGATAAGCCAACGGTAAAATACTCGTTGGTTTCAGGATATGGATCATTAATGATCGGGAAGAATACGCTTCCCCTTGTAAAGCCTGCTTGAATTGTACCGCTTAGTTGACCGAAGACATAGTCCGAACCCTGTTCTGCTGTTCCATTTAGAATGGTCAAATCTGAGTAGTGAAAAACATGTGGAAACCATCGTGCCTGCCTTTTTCAATAGCTGATCGTAAGACTTATGCTTACACTGACAGAATAATAGCCCAGCTAGTTCACTATTGAACGACCAGACTTTTCAGTCAACCTATTAAACCATAAGACATTGTAATACCGGACATCAAAAACAACATCGAAGATACATGAAAATTAAATTGCAATGTTTTATTATCAGAGAGCAAATATCTGTGTGAACATTTCCTGTGGCATAAAGGTCGTGGGCCCCAGTCCTATTTTTTCATCATTTTCTTAATAGAAAATGGAATTGATGTAGACTGTGTGTGTGATTTTTCAAAAAGAAATATAATAGAAAAAGATAGTCAGATTTAAATCTACCTTCTTCATTGCTTCATTGGTTATATTATCGATGATGCTCAAAGACTGAGTTATGATTTCTGCAGCTTAAAATAAAAGGCGCATTAAAAGGCGCATTAAAACAGTATGTATGAATGCTTAATTGCTTACTGGCAAATACAGACTTTAGTCGCAAAACGGATTCACTCCACTTTCACGAAAATAAGTTAACATCAACACACTTACCACTTATTATTATCTATCGAGAATGTGGATTTAGAAGGCAATTTCCAAAACTAAGTACAAAATATCTTAGGATTTGCTTTTAATTTTCAAACTCGTCAAGGAATTGTTCTTTTTTTTAAATTACTAATTGGCGATAAAAGTCTTATGATATGTCCCCCTTTGCAGGATAACCTTGCTACTGATCAGGGAAAATGAGGAACTCATCAATACGGCATCCTAATTTCTTAACAGTAATGGAAAATATAATACATATCCGGCAAATTACTCACAATTATTATTCATTAAAATGCAAGATGTAACGTTCATTAAGAACAAGAAAGATTTTTTTTTATTTAATGTAGTTTTTTAATTTAGTGAGATTTGATAAATAAAGTATATAACGAGTTGAATAAATATCATTGCTATATGATGTACTATAATAGCGATAAAGTCTTTGTTTACTTACAGAACGTTACTGGTACCGTCATATTACCATCACGTCTGATCCGAAATGGAAATCTTGAACGTGTTCACTCTCGCTTGAAAAAGCTTCGTCAAAATAGATTCTTGGGGCCACTATGTAAGATGGAGTAAAACATTATGAAAATAAATCATAACCCATTTCTGTAACAAGTTAACAATGACCTATACACATTACACTTACGAGGAATCAATAAAGACTGCAGCAATTCACTTGCCTGCATATTATATCTCGCTCTCCTTTGCGGCTGTGTACGTTTTCTATAGACCTGTTTGGCATGGGTGCTATTTTTTATGCTAATGTCTCGCGGGGGGGGGGGACTTCTGGGGGGGGGGAGGGTACTTGGCCTAGTAAGGTGAACGGGAGTGTGCCGCTCTAATAGGTGACTTTTTCGCGAAAAATCCTTAAACATGGGTATGGTTTGGGGGGAAAAAATCCTTAAACATGGGTCATGATTTTGAAATGTTACGATTACACTAGATATTTTCGCCTATTTCATCGCTAAAAATGCCTTAAAAAAATGCCACTTTTCTTCTCAAAAACCCATAATTAATAGGTACCATTTTTCCGCCAAATGACCCTTAAAAAATGCGGTCGGTGTTTTCGTCGGACTTCAGCGGGCACACCCAGTGGAACCAAATCTGAGTACCCCCCGGGGGAGGGGGGCTTCAAACATGTATAACAAAAACACTGACATGTCTGCGCACCTGACTCATTACACAGCCCTTTGAATTGTCTTTCCTTCTTGTTTTGGAAGCCCCTCGTTATGGCTGACATAAACTCCAGTGTTTTGAAACTGAATTGGTCTATATGAACGGAAAATATTTATTAACGTAACATTCCTTCAGAGGGCTATTCAAGTTTCGAATCTGGTACCACTCTTCTGCCTTCGTACTCGTAGATTCAGGGTGCACACAATCGGGGGAAGGGGGGGGGTGACACCAGGGTAGCCCTAAAGTCTGTAACTATACCTGATGAACCAAGGAGCTGACGTCTTGGAAACTAGGAATTATCGTGAATGGGGGTATTGAGACCTGACGCCTGATGAAATGAATTAAATGGGGGTTTTAGGAACTGTTATTATAGGCCAATGGCATTTGTTATTCCCTTGCATCCACTGCATTTATTCAATATATCGTTGTTATCGTATATAAATATATGAAATTATAATTTGTTCTTATTTGTACATTTTAATTTGTTCGTGTTTGTATATTACAATTTGTTCTTATTTGTTTATTACAATTTGTTCTTATTTGTATATTATAATTGGTTCTTATTTGTATAAAAATGATTTTTAAAGAAATATGAAAAATTGAAATTGAAAACAATTAATTTGTTTCTCTGTTGTACCGGATGTGTTCATAAGTATCTTGAAACTTTTTATTGTGCATCCAGTGTCGTTGATTTACTTGTTGTATGAACCCCAGCTTTCTTTAGCTTGTTTGACGATCTTCAATCCAAAATTGACGGAAACTGGAACTATATTTATCTGTGCGTAAGGGGCGTTCCCACTTTCACGACTCTCCCCAAAATTGAAATAAAGATCTTAATCGGGGAGTAATTGTGGTGATCAAATTACATCTCTTTAAATCTTCAGGTCAGTCGTCACGGTGGCAATCGTCATAACGGTAGCAAAATTTAGGACGGTTCAAAATGTTCTATGGTCACCACCATTTATTGTCAGTCACGCTCATCGCATCAGATCATAACGAAGCGTGAAAGATCGCATCTAATCGTTCTTCTAAATCGTGGTGATCAAGATCGGTCTTGAACAACGTGAACACTATGCCCACATATAACCGAACAAGATTGAATGCGACACATTTAGCGATCTATACTTGAAGAGGGCACGTCTAGTAATCGGAACGTGACATTTTAGGGAAGTATACAACAAAATAGACGATCAGTTATGAATGGCACATCGTGGTGATCGTACGGATCATGATAGTAAACGAGGCTTTATGCTCAAAATAAATGTGATTCTATGACATGTATGAGCAAATGCCTGTGAGTGGGTGTGTATTATGTATACATGTACATTCTGTGAATGTGTGAATGTGTGTGTGCTTGTGTGTGTGCGTGCCTGCGAATATATCGAGGAAATGGCGATTTCCACGAGACCGATTATGAAAGAAGGGTAACGTGCGTTACACCACACGTGTCACCCCATCGCACCTTAACTATGTGTGAAAAGATACATCAGAGTGAAGACGTTGTATTGGATTTGTGATCACATTGTCAATGGCGTCGATGCCTCTGCATACCAGTTTCAATAAGGGCATACATCTACTCGCTGCGGAGGTCTATATAACGTCACTATCCCTTTTCAAACCGAGCAACGTAGTGTGATTTTCAAAGTTAACGTGTACTTTTTCATTACATGTGGATTTATTTATTCATTCAGCAACGATGATCTTTGCTGATCTTCACGGAAAGATAGACAAAAACACGCTTGGAAATACTGGTATAGGCACTACAAATAGTTTCTCTGGTCTCTTGAATTTGGAGACATGCCAACTTTCTTCTACCATTAGGTAGTCATGTAATAATTACTGGATTTAATAGCATCGTTTTCAGTGATGAAACAGACAACGTCTGTTAATTTAAGTTGGCTTATTTTATCCCTTGTGTTTAAAAGTTTCCTATTTCGGGGGAGTTAATCGGCCACAGAAATAGTCTTAAGACACAATTTAACATCGTAGAAGTTCAATAAAACTCAAACTTGGTTATATGATTTACATAAGTGTTGGAATGGATAGACAAACACGCTAGAATACAACACTTTAGGGAGTTGTGCTGCCATTAGCAAGATGACTATGTCTGAATAAGCATCTCATGTGACTTACGTACCCGGTGGAAATTTCATTGTGACACAACATTCTAAGGCCAAAGATGTATTGAATAGGCTATGTTAAAAACTTGATATATTCAAGCTCTAAAGATTTGTTTTGAATTTGTTTACGGGGGTGGGGAGCATTAATATACCCATACTGAATTAATTTCTGGCCCGATATGAATTGATTCCATAAAAAGCTACAGAGCAAAATTCACAGTCAGCATCAAGAGCAAATATATGACTACAGAATTTTCTAAGCGGATATGGAATCCAATGTACTCGATTCTGCGAGGTTGTTTCCTTAATTCAGGAATACTTTCCATCTTGTAATTTCCTTTGCGTGTGGGTTGTGATTCATCGGCATGTGCCTTTATTTGAGAACTATTTCGTGTAATTTCCTTGCATGCTGTTTGGTGAGTCAATGGCACTACTAAACGGCGGCGTCTTATTCTGATATGTTAACTGCTATCAGAAGTCCCTAAACTAAACCCTTGGTCAAGATGTATTCCGTTGGATACGATCTGTTGGACATCCATTGATATCAGCATCTCCTTTCTCAATTCAATTCAATTAATTCGATTCCACAGTATACAAATAATGCACATTAGCGAGGTCGTTACTAAAAACTATTGACCGCGAGGTAACTTTCTAAAAATCTGAAACACATGAGGCCAAAAGCCGGGTGTGTTTTGGATTTTAATAAAGTTACCGAGGGTCAATAGTTTTACTAACGACCGAACGCATAATGTACATTATTTGTTTTATAAAATGGTATCAAAAATCTGAGCGGGCATTAGTAAAAACTAATGCCCACTCGCATAACACACAGGATCAACATGACCATTTTATAATGGTCTTTATAATAAACATGCCTTGCAGCCAAAGGCTGAATTGCAAATGAAGACAAGTTTAAAAATACATTTGAAATAGTAAAATAAAAATACACATACATGCTTACTTCCTAAAATAAATTGGGTTTCTAAATCGTACCTACTATTATCGCACATTAAGTTTAATTTACATTATGGGGAAAATAAAAGTTCATACATATTGTAGTAATGAAACCGCCATAAAGAGGTTGCATTTAATTTGAAATTGTATCTTATTGAATTTGGATAATGACAAGCTACAATAAATTTGACAGGCTAAGAATTATGCGTTGTAAATTCAGATAAAATTTCGATTTTAAACGTAAAGAAAATAGTCACGTTAAACAAGGCAAACGCCAAGCGTTGTCTCGCCTGCATATCGCAGTCATGAAGAGACTGCATGTCAAAACTATGATATATGACTAACATAGCACAGTGCCAGTCATGGAAAGTTCTTTGACCTTTGACCTTAATCAAATTCAACTCACATTCGAAGTTGACCTGCACCTTCAAGAGATGGACCTCTTGTTATGAATTTGGCAA
>JZLH01S0347098.1:5004-17617 GCA_001188425.1 Eucidaris tribuloides
AAGAAAAAATGTAAGTTGCTATGGAAAATCGTGCAACCTTATTTTTGTTTACATCAGCCATTCCATACTTGTGTCACGCGAGTCACGCATGTTGTGTCTTACGAGTCACATGTCAGGGTATAGATGATTGATTTACTTGATCAAGTATTGGATTCAGCTCCAATATTTTCTCAGTTTTGATCTATACCCTTGTTTACAACTTGTGTGACATGAAACACGCGTGACTCGCGTGACATTTACGTGGAATGGCTGACATATGTTTTGTTTTCCTATATTGTTAAATTTCTGCTAGCTTTCTTTCGTCTATTAAAGACCAAGTACAATTTTGGTTGGTAAATGATAAAAGAAATAAACGTGTTACTATTGTATTTTTAGATAGACTCAAACCTGTATGATCCCCCCTCCCCCCCCCCAATGTTTTCTGCTCTTTGATGATGTATAATTTACAATTTGTCAGATATGGCTTGTCTTTTCACATCTGGTTACAATCGAACGTATTGGGGTTTTTCCCTTGAACATACCACTGAAGAGTTAAACATTAATGATATTGAATTGCAATTTGATTTCACTTCACAATATGAAATCGTGACAAATCTGTTTGTGTTTTTGAGACGGGTTTGCGTTTCTACTGAGTTTTGTTTTCTTTGGATAAACATATGCACTGAACAGGTTATTTCATAATTTGTCGATACTAAATTAAAATGCTCTATTTTGTTTGCAATGAAGCCATCCGTTTTTCCAAACCTTTATTAATTTGAAAGAATATCTTGAAATTACGTGGAACAATTACATAATTATAGCGGTAGTAACATAATATCTGCGACTTATGTTTAAAGGGCAATGACATTATTGGGAGAAACTAAAAATGGCTCTTAAAACACACTAAGAAAAAAAAATCGAGTTTGCACCTTTAGCAATGTCACACCGAGAGCACCTTTACGGGTGCAACTTTTAATGTGCAACTTTGCACCTTTAAAGTTTGAAAGGTGCAAAGTTGCAACCGTAAAGGTGCTCCCAGTGTGGCATTGGTCTGCACATTTAAAGGTGCAAAGTTAAACCTATTTTTCTTAGTGTGAATCAAACTGGTTGAAATATATATCAATGCATACACCAGCTGGAGTGTATCTCCAGGCTGAAAGGATTTAACTTGAATCTGTTTACTTAAGCCGAATCAAGCATGAACATACTAGCATTTTGTTTCTCTCGAGCCGCGATAAAAATACATTCCATAGAACCCTACACAACAGATTCGTCTATCACAAGGAATACAAATGGAAGTTACTCTAGAATGAGTCAACTTTTGAGCACCAAATTTCCACAGAAGAATCCTTGCATAGTTTATTTGATTCAATACTAATTTTCCCCCAAGGTTAGGACTACCCCAATCCTGCCATTTACCTTTGATACTAAATAAATTATGTGCTACAGTGCTTGATTGAGATGTGAAATTGTAATTATCGTGATTTTCAATCTCCAAAGTAGCTTAATTTTAGTTTCTAGTGTTTACCACATCAAATATTTGACAGGCACAATAATCAACAATTTTTTAGCAGACAATTAAAACTGAGATTAAAATTGTTTCAATTGTCTATTAGCCAGCCATACCTCCAATTAGATAATTGATTTTCAATTTATTAGAGTAATCCTACTTTAATTGCCATAGCGACACTTTTATTGACATCAAACAGTATACGATATTGACTGTTTCTCTTCTTTGCGCCATCACAGTCTATAATTGAGCTGCAACAAAACCACACACAAACTAGAGACACGCCTTCCTGACCGGGTGAACGCTACAATACAGTTAACATGGATCTAAAGATGTCAGCGCTTATACTTGCGTTCCTGATCATCGCTCTGACCAGCTCCACAGATGCAACGAACTACTGGAGGATTAACGCGGGGAGGGGTCGGCATGGCACCGCCCGGTACACCGCCAGATCACCAAGGCTTTACGACGCGCTACGAAGCAACGTAATGAAACGCTATATGCAAACAAACGAGTTCGATACAACTGAGAACACAGCAGAAAACACGGCGGAAGAATGGCTGCGAGACTGGATCGTAAATAACAGGTTGGTGAACTGTTTTTGTTTTTATTTATTTATTTTTTTTTCTACATTTTACTGTAGAAGAAGGTAGACAATCAAATATGAAGAAAAAATGTAACTTCTTCGTCTTCTCTCTTTCGGCCGTTCCCAAAAAGTAGGAGTCGCCTAAGTGGACGCAACCTCTCTACCGCGATCCATTCTGTGATATCTCCTCTGTCACATTAATCATCCACATGTCCTCTCTTACTACGTCCATAAAATTTGGTCTTACACCGTTTTTTTTTTTTTTTTTTTTACTTGTGGCACCATTTCTAACCATCCTCCCATGTACTCCTCTTCTCTCCTTTGGGCATGTCCAAACCTTCGCAGTCTCCCTTTTTCGCCTCATCATTTGTTCACTCACAAACTCATTATTAATCCTGTCCCTTCTTGTCACTCCCCAAAAAACATTGCAACATCCTCAACTCTGCCACATCGAAATCTTCTTCCTGTATTTTTACAATAAAAATATAGTTAAACTGGCAAAATACAAAAACAAAATGAAAAGCATAGATTAAAGAAATACACCAACGGGATGGGACGTCACTAGTTCACGCTTTAGCCAAACTTTCTTTGCTTTCTTTCTAAATCGTGATTTAGTCAATTTATTTTAGTCTGTGGGTTTGCGGCTATTCACTGGTAGCTGCATTGCCATTTACTTACAGTGACAGAAAAATCATACGTTTTTGGTAGTTATAAATTGCAATACCAATTTATGTACTGAAAATTGAAAGAAAAACAGATGGCTAAAAATTACTGGAAATGCCTATCGCATTTATGACAGGTACGTAACGTACGTAAAGAAGTTAACTATTTCCCATTGTATATAAGAATTTAACTTTTTTGAGAATCATCTACCACTTGTACAACTTCTTTCTTAAACGGGGGTGTGGGCGGGAGATATTCTCACATTTTCGTTACTACACTCTTGCATTTTGCGGTGTACAAGACACGATTTTTCATGATTTACTTTTTTTTCATCCAATGCAGAGATTGGGTCAGGGCAACCCTTTTCGACGACAACCTTGGAAATGAAATCTAGAGCCTTTTTATATCACGCCATGTACTTTCTATGGTAAGTAGCCATGGCAACCAGCCATGTGGTCCGTTGATAAGAATCAACTTACCACCAGTATCCGCGCACTTTTGACAATGATACACTGCTCACGTGTGAATGTTGTAGTTGACTGATTCTCGCATATAGAGTTTTGTTAGATTTTGATGCAGTGCCACAACTTAGACGCAACTTTACCCCTTATTTCCATTCTGAAATCTTGTATGCCAAGTTTATGGAACATTGTTGCGAGGGTGTTAGTAGGGTTATCAGAAAATATTGTCTTCAGGTGTTAATATCGATTTAGGGAATTTTATCCATACAACATGGACAATGTGTCCTAATGTGACTAAACAGAGGAAAGAGGTACCACGTGTGGTCTTTATTTTTGTTTTAATATCAACGACATGGGATGCAAAATGTACACACTAAGAAATATAGGTTCAACTGAGCACCTTTCGCAATGTCACACTGGAGCACCTTTACGGGTGTAACTTTTTTACGGGTGCGACTTTGCACCTTTTAGACCAATGTTACACTGGGAGCACCTTAAAAGGTGCAACTTGACACCTTTAAAGTCTGGAAGGTGCAAAGTTGCACCAATAAAGGTGCTCTCAGTGTGACATTGGTCTGCACCTTTGAAGGCGCAAAGTTGATCCTATTTTTCTTAGTGTGTATATTCATTTGGGGCACTGCGGGATCAAATGTATGGATCTATTTGGAGGGGGGAGTGTATAATTTCCCCCTGTTCCGCCGCCCTTGTCTCTAACTTGAAAACCATTGGCTTTTTTGCACAAGAAATCAAAATAATGTGATTTTTTTAGATGCTTCTCTCGGTCTGTTATCTACAAAATTAAATAAGGCAATATTTCTCAAATTAGAGAAAATTTACTGTCAAGGCCCTTCTCGCCGGGAATATATACTATGGCCCTTCTGCAGCACACCCGACGTATTGTTACCGCATAGACATAAGATAAAAAACATGTTCGATAATATGTAAGAAGGAAAATAGCATCAATCCCAAAAATAACTTTTCGAATTAAGATTCTGATTGATATACGCATCGAACAATATCATCAATTTTGTAACACGAGTAGAGTGATGTTGGTCATTGTATTTTAAAGACTATCACACATCAGAAGTGAACTGAATATTGGAAGTACTAATGTATATAGAATCTAATCTTATAACAAGGTGACGATATAAATGAATCTTTTCAAATTCATTTGATGTCAAATTGAAGCGAATAAGTTGGGTACTTATGACTTAGTAAATATGTTGTGTGAATTGTAAAATTGTATTTTGGCACCCTGTCATGGTACAATTATTCGAATATTTTAATAAGCAATTGTAATTATTGTAGTTGTTTGCATTCTCTAATCTTGATAAAAGCAGGGGACACAGAGGCAAAACTCAACATTAATTGCATTTGACTTGTATATTTTAGTAGGTTTACATTTTATTATAATCTGCAAATGGTTCTTCCATCATTAACTTATTGGCATGGCAAATGTGCATATTACATTATTTATACGTATTTCTTTTCAAGATACTTTTTATCACTGTTATTTCTTTCCCACACAAGCGTTCAATTGTCATAAATATGGATAATATACAAACAAACTTTGATGAAGTTTGCAGAAAGTGTGGAGAAAATAAAGTAAAATTTTTGTACAGTTGATTGTAATGGTGCTCTGATAAATTGGCAGGAATGCAATTTCCATAAAATTACTAACAAAATTAATATGTTAATTTGTATCATCCCAATTTGCTCAATTTTTTTAATAGAAGAGAGTGCCAATATGGGCGAATAAAAATGGTTGAACTCTTCCCAATTCAGTCGTATAAATTGCATCGTCTACAATCATGTGTTACAATAGCATAATGACACTTCTTTGGATATGGTCTCAGTAAGAAAGGATACAAAGGAAATAAGGTAGAGACGTGAGTAGACGTAGATCAGAAGGAGCAAGTACTTTATATATTTCCTATCTACTTTTATCTTTATTGGTATTATATTGTTTGTTAATAATTATCGTGATTCTGTATATAGTATTAACAGCGGAACCTCATGTAAAAACAGTTCTAACTGAAAGGCTATCGTGCAAAAAAATAAAATGAAAAAATGAAATAATTTGCTAATTAACAAGCTAAAAACTAACTTACTATGTTTTTGCCAAACTAAACAAATAAATGAATAAATGAATAAACAATTCGCAATATGGTGGTTTTATAGGGCATAAGGTAATCATTTTGATCACATGCTAATTTACACTAGCTTCTGTTGTCTGGAAAAAAAAATTAGGGCTTTCGTCCCACACAAATAGAACTCAGTAGAGAATGGAAGGGGCGATAACTCTAAAAACCATTGACAAGAAAAGGTCGTTAACACTGTGACATTATGACATTAATGTCGTTTTCCCTCTCAGTCCATTAGTGTTTACACCCTTCTCATTCCCTGCCAACCTCTATGTTTCCAAGGTCGCTATGTCTGCTTCATCATGTGTGTTTGTTTAGTTTATTTCATAACTGAGAAATTACCGCCAGGGAAATAACGGATGAATTATTAATTTTCCATCATTTTCCCTCTTAACGAATCCATTTATGACGCAAGACCTCATTTTGGCAGAGCATGTATCAACTAGTACGTTGATTGTTGAACTGCATGCGCTGTATACTCATAGGAATTCAATGATCTAATTCCACGCTAACATAGATTTAATGTGAAATGTCACTTAGGTAGAAAGCATTACAGTTTCTTATATAAGCTTTAAACTCGTACATAATGTATACATGTATTAACCCCGGATGATCGCATTATATTGGCTGCCGCAGAATGTTGAATGCAGTTAGCCTTATCGAATGTATCTACATCATATTCACACATTTTTTGGTCGAAATAATTGTATGTACATGTATGTTTGTTTGTTTGTTTGTGTGTGTGTGTGTGTGTGTGTGTGCGTGTATGTGTGTGTGTGATGGTGTGTATGTGTGTGTGTGTATGTGTGTGTGTGTCTTTGTCTGCGTATGTATGTGTGAATGTTTGTGTGTGTGTTTTTGTGTGTGCGTGTATGTGTGTGCATGTATGTATTTACTTATTGCATACAACTTTCTGAGACAACTGATTTTATTTGATGCACAAGACTTAATACAGTTCCACAAAAAGTTAGTTTTACGTTCTTACATTTTGAGTAGAATTCTTTAAATTTACGATAATTGACCCTTTAAATGTCATTCTTTCTTATGCAACGTCACATTTTTGGAAAACAAAAAGGATATTCACCTTTAATCCCTTTAAGCTATCGGCAAATATAAACCTCACGGTACTTTCTTGTCACGTTGGTCTCTTCTTACCAAAGTATCTTTTTATCCCATTGCAACATCTATCTGATTATTACACCGTACATCTGTCATGAATTTGTCCATGCATTGAAGAGATGAGTGACTGCTCAAGCTTAATCAGTGTTTCTAGTATTGCATAACGAAAAGACATGACAGGTCGTATCAGTGTTAGAGGTTGTCTTATGTCAGAACAAAATGCACCCCCCCCCCACAACAGAGATTGAGAACATGATAAATTTTGCGAAGAATATGGATTTCAGGCATACCTTGCATACAGTTGATTCATATGACTTTTATGTTGAATTATGTTACTTACACCTTTTTCTGTGACTGTACTTATGAGAACTGTAACCATTTGCATACATAATTTTATTCAGTAAAATAGAAATCTACTGATGGAGACAAACAAAAATATTATAAATAACATTAGTATCATGTACAAATGAAACTAACTAAGGAAACATGAAAGCTTTAAAGCTCCATGGAAAAGATTGCCAAATACAAAATGGAGAAGTAAAGGCAGCCTAGATAAAACAAAAGAAACACCGATCAGGAAAGAGAATTGCACTAAGAAAATATTGATGCATATCCGCAGTTCTTTGTAAATATCTTCACCAAAACAGCACTTTCGACTATGTCTCTTACAGATTCGCATATGTTTTCATCCCCTTTTCACTCTTAAAGTTGAACAAATGGTGCAAATTTGCACCTCCAAACAAGTACAATGTCATTCCTTGCACCTGTAAGGCTGTAAATCCAGTTGGATGATAAGTTGGACCCCGTAAAGATGTCGCAGATTTCTCATCAGGGACATAATATTTTTAGGCCCCACCCATTTCGTTTACTCTGGAGAAAGCAAATTCGTTCCAATACGAGTGAGTGACATAGTAAATTGGTCATTCAAAAGCGTTCTGTTACATGCACATGACAAAACAGTGAGGCAGGCTACCTCTGTTTTATACGTGTATCTGTCACGTTTTGACAATTCAAGCATCCCACAGGTCTTCTTGTATTCAGTATACAATCGTGTCATTTGGAATTTGAAATGGCGGGAATCCCGTGGTTACGAGATGACACAAATTCCCTCTTAAGTGGAGTCTACATTTCAAGCAAATGAACTTCAAGTGAAAGGATAGAACTAGCACGCTGTTCTTATCACCGTATACAATATCTCACTTCTCAAGTCTTCGTAATCTTTCGATCATCAGATGCCTACTCGAACGATTGGGCTAAGCTTTCATAATCAGCAAGAACGCATTTATAGGCATTTTCCTTTTTCTAAAGCTTCCAAAGTCAATCAGGTAGATTGGAATCTGATACAACTAATTCGAATGGTTAGCTAGGCGTATTTACTTTCAGTCCCTCAACGAAACATTACCGTCATTTTGCTGTGAACAGATGTCAACGGCCAACAAAGACATGAACCCTCTTTCATGTACGAAGACATCAACAAGTTTGGTGTAACTTTAATAGGAGACCAATTTGTTTTACCATATCAAATGGTTATAGTATAATCGTCATTAATTATTGGTCGATATTGTCGTTATACCAAGTGTTTACAGGTATTTTGGAGGAAGTATAAGGATTGTGTACAGGATTTTGGATAATGTTTACATCATGATAAATACCATTACCTACGAGGTAAATAAATATCGATTTGAAACCGTTCACTATAATCTACAACTTTTTGGACAGATCAAGTGAGTCACACACATATGCATGTATGCCTTTAAGAAATAGGTATTACAGTTAATTTACTCACATTACATGACCGAGTAGA
The DNA here is from genome assembly GCA_001188425.1 of Eucidaris tribuloides. Taxonomy (NCBI): domain Eukaryota; kingdom Metazoa; phylum Echinodermata; class Echinoidea; order Cidaroida; family Cidaridae; genus Eucidaris; species Eucidaris tribuloides. The sequence continues at coordinate 13,271 of JZLH01S0347098.1, forward strand.
GTTAATTCGACTGATGTCTTGGCTTCTTAATTCATGGCACAGAACACATAAAAGGTTCAAAGATTATTAAGGGAAAATCTTTGACTTGCTTAAATGTCTGGTTTCCTCTTGGGATCGGTATACGCAGCGTTGGAAATATTTCCCTTGGGAATATTAATCTGATTACACTGTCAAATTATTATTGTAATATAAGTACGTTGTTTAATGATTCCAATAATACCATGATTTCCACTCTGGTCATCTAAAAAAGGAACTGTCAATTCAGTTTATGTGTTCTATCAAGAATGAAATGTATAATGATACGCATTGGTGTGTAGTGTGTGTGTGTGTGTGTGTGTGGTGTGTGTGTGTGTGTGTGTGTGTGTGTGTGTGTGTGGTGTGTGTGTGTGTGTGAAGTGTCATGTATGTGTGTGTGTGTGTGTGTGTGGATGGTGGTGTTTGTGTGTGTGTGTTTTGTGTGTGTTTGTGTGTGTGTGCCTTGTGTGTGTTATGTGTTTGTGTGTGTTTTGTGTGTGTGTGTATGTGTGGTGTGAGTGTGTGTGTTTGTGTGTCTTGTGTTTGTGTGATGTGCTTGTGTGTGTTTGTGTGTGTGTGCCTAGTGGTATGTATTGTGTGTTTGTGTTGTATGATGTGGGCTGAAGTGTGTGTTTTGTGTGTATGTGTGTGTGTTTTGTGTGTTTGTGTGTTTGCTTTTGTGTTTTGTGTATGGTTGTTTTTGTCTGTGTGTCTCGTGTAGTCTTGTGTGTCTGTGGTGTTTGGTGTGTGAGTGCGTGTGTGTGTTGTGTGTGTGTCTGTCTGTGTGTCTGTGTGTGCTGTGTGTGATGTGTGTTGTGCTGTGTGCGTGGCGTGTGCTTGCTTGTCTTGGCAATTGCACTTTGTTGTGAGGATCATAAATGTTACCGGTTCTGTGTCATTAAGTAAACCGAGCCATGCTTCGAACGTGTATTCAAACATCTCCCGATGCATCAATTGGATATATGGCAGTTCGATAAAAGCCCAAAGTTTAGGGTTTGGGATTTTTTTATCATTGTGAAAGCTTAATCGCCAAAAGTCATAGTAAGCCCAATTAAATTGAATATCTTTCTTTTTTTAAAATAATTAATGAGAAATCTCGGGGAGGGGGGGGGGGACTCCTGAGATTACGGGGTACCCCCGAGATTTTCGACTATGTGTTACATCATACCATCCAAAGGGTTAATAAGTTTATCGGAGTTATACCTCATCAGAAACAGCAGAGTCGGCTCTTTCTGATGAGGTATAATTCAGATAACCATAACACCTTATTAACCCTTTGGATGCTATAATGTAAAGCATAGTCGAAAATCTTAGGGGTACCCAGTAATCTCGGGGGTCCCCCCGAGATTTTTCATTAATCAATTAAAAAAAACACACGAAAGATATTAAATTTGTAATTGGTGTGATATAACCTTTGGGCATAAAGCTCTCAAATGAAAAAAATCCCCAAAACTAAACTTGGGCTTTAAGATTGATTTACTCATTTGTAATGTATTAATGATATCCTTTTTTGATACATACACAGTCAATGGCTTCAGTATGTATTTCTTACGTATTGCAAGCATAATCAATTATGAATCAATTATGTGACTGTTATATTTGTTAAGATATGTTATAATATTTATTATATTCATTTTAATCTAGTCATTGATTTCACCAACATTACTACGCATAATGCAGATTCAGGATTGCTTAATCTTTTTCTTATACATCAATAGATAATTCGGATGGTTAAAAACACTGTCAGAGAAATAATACATAACTGGATAAATCATGGCATCTTTGCACCATATATTGACATGATGTTTATGTATGAAGAGCACATCTTATTGTCAAGGAGACACCTTGAAAGTGAATGTGTCGCGTTGGGTGTCAGACATGGATTTCTCTTGACGTCCTCTTTTCTCAAATTCCACGAACCATGCACACTTAGAGAAAATGGTTGTCTGTGCACGCGCACACACTCACTCTTCGGATTGAATATGGATCAAGTTTAATATCTTCAGCGACATTCTGCAATGGTTCATGTATTTTTTGAAGTATCTGTTCTCATCTTACTGTTTTGTCTTCTTTTTCTTTCCTCTTTGCAGTAAATATGGTTCCTCCTAACCAGACGGGTTCCCTGTCTGACTGTCACTAGATACCAGATCACGATTGATCCAAACTTCGGATATGCCTTACGTCGTCGACATCTTTTTTTCATGGAGGGTTTCCAGTCTCATATCGCCAATTAATAATTCTTCTGACTCCGCCCGATGTTCAGCTCCTATCAACACGCCCGCTAAGCGACGCGGGATTTACTAGCATCTGAGATCCGTTAAATGAAAAGTAAATCCCGTTCCAATCTCGCCGATAGGAGTCTGATATGGCCCCTGACAAGGAACTATCATCGCGCCTACACCAATACTCAGATCATATTTCCCGCCTAAATTTGCCGCTTTTTTTCAGCAGACAAGCTCTAAGCAACATAACATCGAGACGAAGTATTGTGTAGTCCAGGGGCGGTGCCAGGGTAAAATCGTAGAATGGGCGAAATCCGTCGGGTAAATTTTGCCTGCCAAAACTTGTTTTTACTAGCCAAACTGCAAGTCAAACACCATCCGACAAGCGGGGGCAGGGAGCCGACGACGACGAAAAGGGATTTCTGCTTGCCAAACAAAATTGTACGAGCCAAATCAACAACAATGGGGGTGTGGGGGTGGTGCAGGGGTGATATTTAATAATAGTAAAATTCACGTTATTTTAGTTACTTTGAAAACATACGGTCCGTCGCCCCTCTGCCCTCCCCCCCCCCCCCGTCGGTGCCGCCCCTGGTAAGGTCGATGTTTTTGTATGTCCCTATGTCGACGTTGTAATCATGATCTCTGTTTCATTTGATTTTCCAGGATATAAGACTATATTGAATGCTCATTTTGTTCTAAACTATGCCCATTACTAATAAGAGACTAACAAACATTTAGAAAGGGTTCAGGAATAAAGCCTGTATATGAAACGTGAACATCACCTGCAGTGGAGAAAAACGCATCATTGTGTGTTCGTACAAAATACCTTCAATATTTTTAACGATGAATTTTATAGTTCACACATCGTTTGGCACAGTTGAATTGGCGGGAGTTAGCGATAATAATAAATTGAACTTTAGCAATTTAGATGCGCCAGGCTATTTCTGTATGGACATAATTCATATCATTTATGTATTATGTTTGGCCTTGAAGTCACACGCAACGTCAAAGACAGTTAAACAAATTAGTCGCACATAAACACAAGAGCTTTGTGTCTGGAAATTTTGGCCTCTCGCTGTGTTTGCAAAAGACTCATAATGAACACTTTAAACGATGAAACTAGCACTTAACAATTAATGGGTCGCGGGACACTAAGTGAATAGTCCACAGTGCACATACGTCACACGTTAATCAGATCTTAGCACATGTGGTTTAATATTAAGAGGATATGAAATTACAGCCGACAGCAGCCAACACATAAGTACAGAAAATGGCATTGTTAAAATACACAGGGGCTGCGTTCACCAAAATTATTAAAAATCCTTTAATGAACAATTATCGCTATCATATTTTCTATCATTCGTTTTGAAGTTTGTGGTTATGTATATTGTGTAGGCTCCACTGCCAAAGCAGGGGTTTTAATGTAATACCCATGCATGATGTTGAACAATATAGACATTAAATGTCGTGTTGAATAAAGAAGATGATTCAATCAAAAATCTCCGTTTTATTCAGGAAATCATAGAGAAAACACTGTCATGCCTGCAAGCTGTGCGGAAAAAATCGCTAAAATAACAAGACTGATATGATGACGTCACGATAAAAAAATATGACGTCATATCCGTGTGACATCATGAAAGTGCAATTCAATTCAATTCAATTTTATTTAATCATCACTTCGCAACAAAATGTTGAATTGTGTGATAATTTACAATGATCAGTTAAAAAGCGGTACACATATTGAGATATAAAATATAAAATATAAAAATAAGTGCACGTGATATATCAACACCTAACTATGCATTATATGATTACAACGGTTGATAAAATATCACAATTATTACAATTAAGTAAGAGTCATAGTACAACCAGAATAGAATAATGTAGAACGGTAAAATGTAGAACGAAAGTTGAATATTTTATTTACACCTAAACACTCACAGAAACACTCACGGAAACACACACAGAACCACAGACAGACACACTCACACCCATACACACGCACACACAACCACAACCACACGCATACAAACACACACACACATACACAAATACATACACACGTACACATGAACACATGTACACACACTCATTAAGTTAAAACGTACTT
>JZLH01S0347098.1:27846-40067 GCA_001188425.1 Eucidaris tribuloides
GGGGGAGTTGTCCTTGGAGTTGTTCTCTAGGGTCCCAGGGTGAGTTGTCCGGGTGGGGGTTGTCCTCGGGGGAAGTTGTCGAGGGGGGCGAGCTGTTCTCTGGGAGATGTCAGATGAGAGTCATCCCCAGTGGAGTTGTCCTTGGGGGAGAGTGGTTCTTGGGGGAGGGGAGTTATCAAGTAGGAGTGGTTCTTGGGGGAGTTGTCCTTTGGGCGATTTGACGTAGGGGAGGTATTCTCGCGGGAGCTGTTCTCCCGGAGAGTTGTCAGGTGGGTGTCGTCCCCTGAGCAGTTGTCTTGCGGGGGAGTTGTCAGGTGGAAGTTGTCCTTGGGAGAAAGTGTCCTTTGGGGGACGTTGTTCTACGGGGAACTTTTCTTCGGGGGATAGTTGTCAAGTGGGGGAGAGGGGGAGTTGTCCTTGGGGGAAGCTTTTTTCAAGGAAAGCTGTCCACTGGGGGAGTTCACAGAGTCTTCTTCTTCGGGGGAAGGGGGGCTGTTGTCAGGTGCACTTAGTCATCTGAAATTATAGTAATAAATCACTATTCCTTACCACTGGTATTAACACTAAATATAAAACAATGAAATACATGATCATTAAAAACATTTCTTCTGGTATATTTGTTCTTTTTGGCAAATAGTTACAGTGCCCTTCATGGTTCAGTGATATAGTTCAATTGCTCTGTCCTAGACTCAGCGCAGGTGTATTCAAAAAGTGTTATTTCTTGAATAAACACACCATTTTAAATTGAGGCACACACTTTTTAGTGCTCTTATCCTGCAAGATACATTACTTGTATTAAACATAGAATTATAGATCTACGCTCTCTATCATCAGATTTAAGACTAAGACAATGAGATACATGGAAGGTGTAAGAAAATTTTAAAGGATGATGTGGAAGCAAGTGAAAAAATGCATCAAAGCATGGAAAATATTCCATTTTTGCAAAACCCATTTGGGACTCGCTTGGGACTCGGGCCCGAGTCCGAGTCCCATGTATCCGAGTCCGAGTCTGAGTCCGAGTCCGAGTCCAAGTCCAGGTCCGAGATTTGGGACTCGAGTCCGGACTCGAGTCCTACAACACTGGGTTCAGTGTCACGATATGAAGACGACAGACCTCCCTTGAGCCCTGGAGGAAAAAAGAAAAAAATACGTCTCATGAGCTTCTATAAAATTATCGGAGACCTCCTTCTGAACTTAAACAAACATACGCCGGAAGGAAAATAACTAGACTCCGACGCGACGTTCTCATGACGAACAGTATGACATCTCATCAAGCTTCATCTCTTCAAGCCAACTGGCAAACCCATATTTCTCTGATGTAATATCACAGTTGGAACAATCTCCCAAGGGATACAATAACTTTAAAAAAAGCACCCATCTCTTCAAAAAAAAAATCAGATATGCATAGTCAAAGGTCGTAGTCATACCATCACGTCAGCCCTGAGTAACCCTTTCTGGCAGAGGTCTTCGTGGATATCTACTTCAAGGTACAAGGTACAAGTACAAGTACAATGTACAGGTACAAAGTACAAGGTATCATGTGATATGCAACACGCAGCTCTATTGACATGCAGCTCCCGTGCAGCGCACTGCACGCCATACAAACTTGTCTGTGATACACCACAAGCCCAATTCAGCTCACGTAGCGTATGGTTATTTCCGCAGAAGGTAACAAGAAGTATTTAAACCTGGTTTTACATTCTATTCGGTTGTGAGCATAGAACAATTCTTAAGACTTACGTAAAACTCAAAAGTGCAGTTGATGTTGAAATGACTTCACTTGATTCAGCCGTTGGTGACGAAGTGGAGTGCGCAATTTGCTTGAACAAGTTGAACACTCCCCGTATGCTGTTATGTTTGCACAGTTTCTGTGAGGATTGCTTGAACAAATGTGTTAAGGATATCGATAAAGAAGACGGTTTTTCACAAACTATAGAGTGTGTTCTGTGTGGAGTAGAAACGGAAGTGCCTGAACTAGGTGTGTCGGGGCTGCGTTTGGATTTTCGTGCCAAGAAATTAGTCGAAGCTCTCAAAGAAACAGAAAAACTACAACAAAAGCTAGCAACTTCTGCACATAATTGTGAAGTGTGTGGCTTTCGCACTCCAGCCCGCGGGAAGTCCACGTTTGCCTATTGTCGTGAATGTGCTCAGGTTCTGTGTAAGCAGTGTTCCTGCACACATGCAAAGCTGCGCTGCTCTCAAAATCACACCGTTTTCAAAATTGCTGATCTTCTCAGCGGTAGAGTGAAACTCCAAAGCAAGGACCAACCTGTCGTGTGCCAAAAGCACATTGACGAGAAACTGAGATTATTCTGCATCACATGTTTTGAGGTCATATGCCATGACTGTATCAGCACCTGTCGCAACCGTCGCAAAGACCAACATGAGTTCATATTGTTGAAAGATTACTGTCAAATGATTCAGAATGAATTGGACGAACGCCGTGGACAAATCAGCAAAAAATCAGAAGAACTTGCATCCTTCCTGTCGTCAATAGATAAGCTGGAAGAAGCCTTGACCGTACGGGGACGAAATCTCAGTGAGGAAATTCAGTCGGCTTTAAGCCAACATAGCAAGAAGCTAGACCAATGTCAGCAACTCTTGACAGATGAGAAGAACAATTTCCTGGACCAAAAGAGACAAGGGTTGTTGCAGCTGCGAAAAAAAGACGCAGACCTTGAAATCGCTAGCAGACAACAGCTGCGCCGTTACTCAAAAAATCCTTGAAAATGCAGGAGATCTTTACGGCACATTATCGATATACAGGAGTCTTCAAGAAGCCATGGATCGATCATTGTCAGAGAAGCCCGATAAGGATACGCTGAATGCTATTGATGATTCGATCAGAGAAACACAATTTCTTGTAACCCCTAATGAGCCACAATTAGGAAGATTGATGACTAAATCTGTCGACACACAATCCGTACAAGTTCCTTGTGAGAAAGGACCCACAGGTGTTATTTTTACTCGGGATGGAAGAGTAGCTGTTATTGCCCCAGACTGAAAGGTGCAGATAAGGATGTAGGTACACTGTATTCAAAGCAGGCGTCATAGATATGCCCATCAGAGGATATAAGGCAAGAATCTACACTGCTATCATGCAAACCATTTCCAGCTACCCAAGGACAACAAAACTAAGTCATCAGTTTGAAATTGCTCACGATTTCAGCAACATACAGTCATTTGCCCCCCTCTCCGACCATCGATTTGTGATATTAACATTCAATCCTTTCAAACTCCATGTAGTAGTGGAAACTTCCACTGATATATCACGCAACCTACCTTCAGACCTGGACATTTCTGGACTAACCACTGATCTCCTAGATAATATCTACGTGGCAGATTTTCACAATAACGTCGTTCACGTTTTGCGCCCAGATGGCCTGCTCCAGAAGTCGGTTCCAACTGGTGACCTGTCACCCACCGGTATCGCGATCTGTCCCAGGGACCCTGACATGATCGTCATTACACATGATGACCCGCCTGCAGTTTCCCTGCTTGATCTGACCGGAAACACCATCCGCACCATCCAACAACCTGAATGGCGGAGAGTGGAAATTGTGTGCGATAACAACAAGTTGCTTTACATTCTGTGGTCAGATAATAGGGGTCATGTTTATCTTCAGAGGTACAGTATGGAAGGCAAATTAGTCAGCACGATATTTGAAAACAAGATATATACATCCGTCTCCCCAATTTTTGCAGTTTCTCCAAATGGCACGTCAGTAGCAGTCGTGGCCGGCGAGGGCAACAACTGTAGAATTCTTTATGTATCAACTGCATCAAACATCAAGCCTGCAAAAGGAAAATAATAACAGAGACCCTGAGAACCCTGGTTTGATGATAGGTAAATGGCGTAAATGGAAAACCAAAGACATTTCATCTGAAAGACTTCGTCATCTACGTGTGATGTTTGGAGACAACATATGTATACGATTGTTTGTTTTCTTTGTTGTTGTTATTTACTTTATTTAGCCTAATGAAAATGTTTGCCTTACAAGTAAATCAATGTTCACATTAAATGTTCATGCTGAATAGCTGGTTATCCCTACTCCCATTATTTTGTCGATACTGTTGTGTAATACATGTACGTAATGCAGTATTCAAACCCCCCCCCCCTCTCAAAAGATTCTTCATTAGGTCAGCTGTAATGCACATTTTACTCAATTTCCATATGGATTTAATGAATACATGACTATATTATAAAGGCAGGGCTATTTGTTTGCCTTAACATTAACATTGTGTAAATACACTGGTATATAGAAGAAAATACCATCTAAGAACCCTTAGCAAAGAAGCTAAAAATTCAGTTTTAGTTTTAATAGATTTGACTGTTAAGCTTTAATTTGAATTATTGTCTCGTAGAGACAACAATTCCTAGCACAGAACATACAATGAACGGCCTTTGGTTTTGGCGCATTTTTCAAATTATTTGTAACTACTGATCTTCTAATTTCACAGGCATGTCCTGCATTAATAGCCTACGGTCATAATTGATTTTCCCTTCGTTGCCGGAGGGATGCAAATCATATTTCCTGTCTTTAATATCACTTTGTAAGAGATGGAAGCTTGTGTTGGATTTCAAGTTTTGGCTAATCAAGTGATCACTTCTCATCACAGATTCCACTGAACCATTTACGTTTATACTCAGCACTTCAGGACATTCATTTCATACTGTCATGGAGTCAAATTATATTCGGTCATTTGGTCAGATAGCAGAAAATGGTGCAAAAGATATTCACAGATTTATTTTCGATAGTTGTAGTTATAGACATGAATTCTTTTTATACAAATTCCAGCATGTGTTGTGTCGTTGCTATGAACTGAAAACAGTTATGAATCCAAAGTTTTATGGTATGCAAACTTAAATAATCGTAAACCAATTTGAGTAAATAACTTGGGTCGTTGACTGAGTATTGGTTAACAATATGTTATTTCCAACTGTTGTCATTTTTAAAGGTAGTAGCAAACATTTTGCATAACATTTTGCAAACAAAATACGGTCATTGCCTGCAAAATATGACTAGTTATGGCAAGGTATAAAATTATCGAATTGAAAGCAATAATGTAATATAAATGCATTGAGGAATCACAGAATCAAAAATGAATTTCATTTTTGTTAAGTTCTTCATTACCAATGGAATGCTTTAAGAGCTTTCCAAATATTTGTCTCATTTAATCCAGAGGTTATTTCCAGAAGAAATTTCATGAGGATTTTGATTACATGTACTTGCAAATAAGTACTACTGTATTTAATCCTTACCAAGTAAACTCACATTGATACTATGGTGTGGAGGACAATTTAAAACATCGAATTTAAACCTTACAATTAAAAAAGAAAATATTGTGTAATTGCATTGGATGACATACATGTTCGTTCATATAACGTATATGCATCATATTTGCCGTGATTGACACTTTGAAAAAATCATTTCGGAAAAAAACTTAGGCAGTAATGTCAATAAATATCACCGTAGATCTATAGGTTTTGTATATCATGTGAATGCTGTCACTCAGGAGTTACCTTGTAAATAACGTGTTATGAAAAAGTCATATCATGAGAGACTCCATTTATCTTTTGTGATCGATGATTAGCGTACATGTCTTACACAACATTCTAGAAAAGTCCGAAAGTCTTCTTGCTTTACAAACGTATTATGGGCACTTCCACAGGTTGGTGGACAAACCAAGCACTACATAAATTGGCTATATCTCAACTCATGTTACATTTTATCGGTTTGATTGGCTATGATTTATGAAGAACATGGGGGTCATCATTTCTACCCCAAATTTTGCTTCTCTTACGCTGCCTACTAGGAGAATCGGCAACCATACACAATATGCCACATGTGGGACTAGGCTCCACCTACTGTGAATAAATCTAAGGTTTATGAAAAATTGTCTTTTTTTGTCTCCAGTTTTTTCCATGAAATAATGTTAAGCATATAATACTGCAATGATAAATGTATTGTTTTTCCAATAAAAAATCTATTTACGTGAAGATAACCCAGAAAATATGTCTTCGGACAAAATGTAACGTGAGTAACCGTAACATGAGTAACTGATGTTCTTGTAATTTATACAAAAATAGGGTAACCCACTACATTTTGCATATAGTTAGTTTGTGACTTTATATCACAGTGCTTTGATAAGGGTACAACTTTTTTGAATGAGAGCTCCACATAAGGAGATTTTTCAATTATGTCCTCAATATTTTATGCATGTCCAAATTCTGTAACGTGAGTAATCGAGACATTTCAATGATTTTCATACAGTTCAATTTAATTTCTCAAATTTTCATTTTGTACAAATCGGAAGCAACATGTATGCTCTGTGATGGCATAAAGACTTTAAGCTATCTACCCTTAATAATATTGCAGGAGATCAACAAGTGAATCAAAATGCCTTCAAATGTAACGTGAGTAAACGTGGAATTGCCCATAGAGATATAAGTATGAAAACGTTTTAATATCTTCTGGACGTAATTAACTAATGCAGATTGATATGTTAATTTGCATAATCCCTACCAATGACAGTTTTCGCATTACAAATATACTTTTTGATAATGTTTCAAACAAAACAACGTGAGTATTGTATAACAAAGAAGCAAACAGAGTAAAACCCATGAAAGTGATATCTGTTAATGAAGGACTCCCTGTTTAAAAAGAAATACTAATTTCCTTACCCTTAAATATGCATGGTATATATAGAAATCTGAAAATTAAATTGTAAAGTAGGCAGGGTTAGAGTAGGATACATCAGGTTAGGTTAGGTTAGGTTGGGACATATTAGGTTAGGTTAGGATGTTCAACGAAACCATGGAAAGACAATGTCTAAATGCACAACATTGATTTAATCATGAGTGAATGAATGGAAAATGAATGAGTTTATTTCGTACCAACACAATTTAACAATATTATAACATTTAAAATTTAAAATGCTAATGTTCATCAATAACAAAATATTCCTAATAATAAAGTGTAATATTTTACAGTGAATAAATGTAATTATGTTTACAAATTGATAAAGATAGATAGATAGATAGATAGATAGATAGTTTTGGTGAAAAGTACTAAAAAAAATAAAGCAATAAACTGCTTTTATACTCTTTCCGTTTAAACATAAACAAAACAAAATTAAATAATTGCACAAGCCTGGGGTTATAATTCAAGTAACATAGCATTCCATAAAACTAGTCACTATTAAAAAGTGATAACTCTAGATAATGACTAAACACATATAAATAAAATAGATTAAACAAGTGCAATTCGACTGTTGGGCAGTGATGGCTATGCCTCCACCGTCCCTTTCCAATTTGGCCTACATTCAAATCCATGAAGTAACACTTCATAAAATGTTTGCTTTTTTTTAATAATTACTTTTTCTCAAATAACCCGTGACCTTTAAAGTGGAATAAACACCCAACATCTGCCAGCATTCAGAGAATACAGAACTATAGAAGACAGATATTAGTGAAAGTTTGAACAAACTTGGTTGAACAGTTCACGAGGTGTGATTGATCAAATTTTATTTAATACTTGTTATGGAGGTTCTTAATTTGGCAACTCTACCAGCTTTTTAGATGAAAGTGTGGTGAACTCCCCATTGGTTTCGTACACAATTTTTTGTACGTACTCTCATTTATTTATCAAATATCCGATTTGCTCTTGATTGTTATGCGAGTATGTCCCAGAAAAATAATTCTTTGTGTGTTTTTTAAAGAATTTTGTTACTTTCTCAACTGACACTTTAGAAATTTGTGTACAAATCCAATGAGAAGTTCTCCACACCTTCACCTTTAAAAAAATGAGTAGCGTTGCCAATTTAAGGATCATCCATAACAAGGATCTTGAACCTTTCAACCAAATTTGCTCAAACGTTCACCCTTTTCCCATTTGTATTGTTCTGTATTCTCTGTATTTAGGAAGATTTCTGGATTTCATTCCCTTTATAACCCAACATGTAAACCGCCAATTTGTCTAGAAGATGATATACACTTCATCCACTTTTCTTGAAAAACCTTCGGTCCATTGTAGAGATGCTGTAGTAAACAAATTGGATGGTTTAGATAGTACACAAGTTAGGTGGTGATCTTTGTCCCTTGAACGTTGACCCCAAAATTAGATAAATCCATCTGTCCCTGGGGATATTTAATGGGCAATAACAATATTGGGAGAAGTCGAAAATATATGAAGAACCAAGTGGGTTAAAACATCTAATGTACACTAACTGGAATGTATACCTGTGCAGAAAGGATTTGTCTTGAATGTGTTTACTTGAGGAGCAATGGTCATGAATTGTACTGAATTAAAGTATCCCTATAAAACTGTTTATCGTATTTGCCCCTAACAGCAAAAACTAATGGTAAACCCGAAATGAGGAGGTTTCATAATATTTCCCTATAAGCTAAGTTGAATGAAAATCCACCATTGATTTCGTGAGATATTGCAATATGTGACCCATAACACAAAGTATATTTACTGCTTATTACACAAGGTGACTCATGACCTTTGACCTTTGAAACAAATTTAATTTCCCCAATTATCTTTCCGTTTATGGTGATACATACTTCAGCCAAATTTTATTCTAATGCATCATTGAGTTCGATATCACAGTATATAACACATTACCCACTGTATATCGACAGTATATTACACAAAGTGATCCGTGATCTTTGACCTTTGGCCTCTTGATCCCACCTTTGTAGTGATACATCAACTTTTAAACACATCGATTCATGAAATTCCATCATCGATTTCTTGAGATAGTACAATATATGGCGCATTGCCCTCCGTATATTGACTGCATATTACACGAGGTGACCAGTGACATTTGACCTGTTCATGAAAATTCACAATTCTGTACTTGAGATATTGCGGTCAGCAAAGTGTTACAGACGCACAGACGGACTGCTGGACGGACATCCCGAAAACATACTGCTCCCTGCACCATTTCGTGTGCTTCTGGAAAATTCACTTACAGGGCAAAGGGCAACCAAAAAGTCAACATGACTGTTACAAGCATCCCTCATCGAAGGTAGTTTAATATGGTAAATCACCAGCATTTGATTTATGCCAAACATTGTTTCAGATGGATTGAGTTTCAAAACGTCTTACACAAGACTACATGCAAGTGTCAATAGAAGGGAAATCATCTACTCACTATAGGGATTTAGTACACGTCATGTCGTTGTATATCCGCATTATAACTCTGATCAAGACGAACGTTCCTTTTCGTTTGTACATGGCAAAGGAAATGCCTTTAGTTCGCTGTCCCTCGTGTCAATCTTCTGATTTATATAAGGCAACAAAGTGGCGTACATGCCCCCCTGTTTGTCCATCAAGAAAGCAAAGTTGACTCATCGGACAATTTGTTAGAAATACACACATAACGTCACAAAATAAATCATTTCATGTCGCAAGGGGGAATCTTTCCGCGTTTAGAGAAGCAGTATTAAAATTTTCCATTGCCTCGTTAGACACATTAAAATGTAATGATTCCTGTGACATCGGAAGTTTACCATGAATAATAACTAAGGTCATTTCAGTCTAATATTTAGCCGGCCTAATGGTCCTAGATTCTCAGGTGTACGGTGTAGTTCATCTAAACTCGTGAAACATGTACACACTCTGTCGCGTTGGGATATACGTATAACCTTGGACCTATGTCACCGAGTGTAGTTTCAAGTCGATTTAAAGCCACTCGAGTAGCATGTTATCATTTTTTATTCATGTAAACATGGTGAAAAGGGGTTTCTTGCTTCAGTACAAAGGGGCAATCCCTCCCAATCTGATCGTGGTCATGTTACCCAAACGCGTAATGAGGATTGTGATCTTTGAGTCGTTTGCCTTCAAGGATGATCTTGTTTAATGAGTATAGGATCGCACTTCAAATCCGATACATACAGCATACCAAAGAATGAATAGGTAACATTTTTAGTTTTCTTATCAAAATTTTACAGGGTTTTTTTGCCCTTCGCCTCACTCAAATTCCCAATTCCTGCAAAACATGGGCCTTCGTACAAAAGCATGTGAGTTGTGATTTTGGGTAAGTGGTTGACTGTATTCGTGAAATCCACTCAGGTTAACGAGTACGTGTGTGTATGTGTGTGTGTGTGTGTGTGTGTGTGTGTGTGTGTGTGTGTGTGTGTGTGTGTGTGTGTGTGTGTGTGTGTGTGTGTGTGTGTGTGTGTGTGTGTGTGTGTGTGTGTGTGTGTGTGTGTGTGTGTGTGTGTGTGTGTGTGTGTGTGTGTGTGTGTGTGTGTGTGTGTGTGTGTGTGTGTGTGTGTGTGTGTGTGTGTGTGTGTGTGTGTGTGTGTGTGTGTGTGTGTGTGTGTGTGTGTGTGTGTGTGTGTGTGTGTATCTGTCTGTGTGTTAGAATAAGAAAAAAAAAACAGTGACTCTGCAAATTTTCGTTCATGCTTATTTTCTACGAAATGAACCCGTGACGGGAAAGACGACAATGGTATCATTATTTTTTACTTACATATTCATTAACCTTTCCTAAGAAGAAGCAATTTGATCAAACAGTTTCGATGATTAAAACGTTTTTGTACAATCCCCGCCCCTCCCCTTTATTTATCTTTTTCAACAATATCTGAATCTTATTTTCGGGACTAGTAAGTTTGTCTACACTGGAAAATTACGGTTGAGTGCAATTTGAATTTGTTGCTTGCATTTGATGGTTAAGTGTAATACCTATGTGTGGCACTAGGGCATAATGTAATTGCACAATTCATGTTGTGTTATAAAAGTGTCGAAAATTGCATAGTATACAAAAAAGCGAATTGTCATGAGTGCAATGGTACACGATTTAGAATGATTTGATATATTGAGACACTCGATTCAACGAGTCGAAGCGGTTAGCGTATGCCATGTGAAGCGCAGTTGACCAATCGGATAGCGTACATTCTTACTAGATGTTGTATAATATGTGACTGGGTACATGTTTATATGATAGACATCACATTAACGTGTTTGAAGCCAAAATATATTTTTTTTTGATCCGATAACAGTTTCAGCAATCACTGTAACTGTATTGTCCCTCCAACATCAGAAAAACTACATCAAACCGATCGAAAAGAACGGTTTTTTACTAACATATTTAGGTTTTAAACCATCGGTAAGTTGAGATATTTTCATGTACATTACCTACGGAAAATGCCGGATTCCTCAAACCCCCCCCCCTCCAAAAAAGCGAGTCTTCGAGGGAGCACTTTTCACGGCATTCAAAGATCATGTAGGTCTCAAACAAAATAGCAAACTATTTTTATTTTTTACCATTTACCAAAACTATACCTGGTCTAACTACACGAGTGGCTTAAATTATAACCCAAATCACAACACACGATACATAATCCCAAAATGAAAAATCGAAAAATAAACTCTTTTAATTTGTTTTACTGTCGTTTATTTCAATATATTTTGATATATTTCTTCCAACATGTTAGCAGTTAAAGTTCCATGTCAGTTTTGCATTGTAAGTCAATGAGCTTCGTTCTAAGGATCGCTCGCAATTGTGCGATTCAAACACTGATTTTTTCATACAAATGTAATAAGAACATTTAAGTTACATACACGTATTCATGAACAGACCATTTCCATATTAAATGCAAATTTTACGAATATCTGTTTAATACAAGTTGTTCTTGACAACCTGATTGCTTGTGACACATAGCAAAATCCAAAGGTTGCAAGGTGCACTTGCAGTATAGAAAATGTATTCACAGAAACAAAGAAAACCTAATCACTATGTTTCGGGAAAAATAATTTGTATACATCGAGAAGATAGTCTGTTGCACACGTTTGCAAGGAAAAATAAACCCCATGGTTTTACCATGGTTTTACTAAGGTACCATGGTATGTTGGCCCATTTTACTATTGTACTCCCGTAAAGGTAAACCATGTTTTACCATGTTTTTTTTACCATGGTAGAAACATGGTATGGAAACATGGTTTATATTCATAAGGGATACACATGTACACACAAGCGATGAAGGAAAACGATGGGAATGGGCATTTCATTTGCCAACCACGTCATGCACGTAAAGCAAGTTATTACAAATATTTTTTTCAAAATTAAACCAAGAGGGCGCTTTCCTGTTCAACCTTAATAAGTTATGGACATTTAAAATGTCGAAGTAATACAGAATAGAGGGGAAGACAGAGAATAAAATGGAGCCATGTCAGTAAGAAGTGGACATCTGTAACAGCAAATGATGA
>JZLH01S0347098.1:40117-53185 GCA_001188425.1 Eucidaris tribuloides
GTGTGTGTGTGTGTGTGTGTGTGTGTGTGTGTGTGTGTGTGTGTGTGTGCGTGTGTGTGTATCTGTCTGTGTGTTAGAATAAGAAAAAAAACAGTGACTCTGCAAATTTTCGTTCATGCTTATTTTCTACTAAATGAACCCGTGACGGGAAACGTCAATGGTATCATTATTTTTTACTTACATATTCATTAACCTTTCCTAAGAAGAAGCAATTTGATCAAACAGTTTCGATGATTAAAACTTTTTTATACAATTCCCGCCCCTCCTTTTTTTTTCTTCTCTCTCTCTCTTTCAACAACATCTGAAACTAATTTTTGGGACTAGTAAGTTTGTCTATACTGGAAAATTACGGTTGAGTGCAATTTGAATTTGTTGCTTGCATTTGATGGTTAAGTGTATACCTATGTGTGGCACTAGGGCATGATGTGATTGCACAATTCATGTTATGTTATAAAAGTGTCGAAAATTGCATAGTATACAAAATAGTGAATGGTCACGAGTGCAATGGTACACGATTTAGCGTGATTTGAAATACTGAGACGCTCGATTCAACGAGTCGAAGCGGTTAGCGTATGCCATGTGAAGCGCAGTTGACCAATCGAATGGCGTACATTCTTACTAGATGTTGTATTATTTGTGACAGGGTACATAATAGACATCACATTAACATTAAAGTATAATTTTGTTGATCCGATAACATTTCCAGCAATCATTGTAACTGTATTGTCTCTCTAACATCAGAAAAACAACATCAAATCGATCAAAAAGAACGGTTTTTTACTAACATATTTAGGTTTTAAACCATCGGTAAGTTGATATTTTTATGTACATTACCTACGGAAAATGCCGGATTCCTCACCCCCCCCCTCCAAAAAAACGTGAGTCTTCGAGGGAGCACTTTTCATGGCATTCAAAGATCATGTAGGTCTCAAACAAAATAGCAAACTATTTTTATTTTTTACCATTTACCAAAACTATACCTGGTCTAACTACACGAGTGGCTTAAATTATAACCCAAATCACAACACACGATACATAATCCCAAAATGAAAAATCGAAAAATAAACTCTTTTAATTTATTTTACTGTCGTTTATTTCAATATATTTTGATATATTTCTTCCAACATGTTAGCAGTTAAAGTTCCATGTCAGTTTTGCATTGTAAGTCAATGAGCTTCGTTCTAAGGATCGCTCGCAATTGTGCGATTCAAACACTGATTTTTTTCATACAAATGTAATAAGAACATTTAAGTTACATACACGTATTCATGAACAGACCATTTCCATATTAAATGCAAATTTTACGAATATCTGTTTAATACAAGTTGTTCTTGACAACCTGATTGCTTGTGACACATAGCAATATCCAAAGGTTGCAAGGTGCACTTGCAGTATAGAAAATGTATTCACAGAAACAAAGAAAACCTAATCACTATGTTTCGGGAAAAAATAATTTGTATACATCGAGAAGATAGTCTGTTGCACACGTTTGCAAGGAAAAATAAACCCCATGGTTTTACCATGGTTTTACTAAGGTACCATGGTATGTTGGCCCATTTTACTATTGTACTCCCGTAAAGGTAAACCATGTTTTACCATGTTTTTTTTACCATGGTAGAAACATGGTAAAACATGGTTAAACATGGTTTATATTCATAAGGGATACACATGTACACACAAGCGATGAAGGAAAACGATGGGAATGGGCATTTCATTTGCCAACCACGTCATGCACGTAAAGCAAGTTATTACAAATATTTTTTTCAAAATTAAACCAAGAGGGCGCTTTCCTGTTCAACCTTAATAAGTTATGGACATTTAAAATGTCGAAGTAATACAGAATAGAGGGGAAGACAGAGAATAAAATGGAGCCATGTCAGTAAGAAGTGGACATCTGTAACAGCAAATGATGCTAATATAACAGCAGGGGATAGAGTAAAATGGGTAACTGTGGTGGCCAACCTTCGCCTCGGAGAGGGAAAACGAAGATGGAGATTCTTTTGTGGGTTAAACGCTAACCGATCTTATCTTGGGAGTGGAAGACAAATTCGTTAATCTACAAGCGGTAAAAATGCACTTACTACACTGTAAACGTTGGTGTTAAATTTAACACTCAGGGTGTTGCTAATATAATACAGATTCCAGAAAGGTTTTAAGTGTAATGTAATCGTTTGGTGTCGGAATAACACTCAAAGAGTTGAAATCTACACCAAAATCGGTTTCTTTAATGACCCAACCAAGGGTATTGGAATTAACAGCCCACCTTTTGCCGTGTGTAAGTTTCAAAACCATTAAAACGCCATTTCTGTATAGGGGCGGAATTAACTTTTTGAACAGGATATAGGAGTAAATTGAATGCAAACGAGAGGATAGCGTTAGCTTGGGCAATTTGTTGTTGTCCTCTCAGGCAGTGGACGTATGAGACGTGACACTTGCGCAGTGCTGGCAAGAGCTCTGATTGCGAATTGTCCGCATCACAGTCCACATACCTGATATATAAAAATATAAGATCTCATTGTTTTCGACAAAGGATGACATGCAAAGTCATATGATGGATATGCATTACTGGCCAAAGTGAACGACGTCCACGTCAATTCAAGCGAAAGCTCCTTAATATCAACAATTTTCGGCTGTGAATAATTTTGATAATAATAAACAACATCACAAAAAACTGCAAGTTAACCTGTTAAGGTCATAGTTTTATATTTAGGGATCTAGCACCTCGATTTAGTGGATATTACATTTTATGTGTAGCAGAATAGTTTTACGTAATGATTGTGTAAGTTTACTGGAATTGCAATGACATAGAACATAACTTTTTCAAGGGTTTACTGATAGGCCTAGTCTTGTTCTTCAAAACAAAAACATTGTTCAACGATCACCATAACAGTTTCATATTAATAGATGCATAATTCGTTATAGACCAAATGGACAGATACGATTACTGTATTCATAAAACTAAGCAGTAAAGAACCACTGGCTGTGTAGAATTTAACAGGTCAAGAAGACAGAAGGTCAAGCTACAATATCGATGCAAACTGATATAGGGCCCCTTATGAATCACGGCGAAAACAGGGTCTCAATTTGCTTTTCAGTGGAATGTACATGTAAATGCAACATATGGTTTCATTTTGTCTTCTGTACCACAAGGCACCCTTATATTGCATATTCATGTATATATAATGTGCCTACATTGGCGACATTAGGTACCGGCGCGGCGAATCTCATGTGTACAATCAAACATTCACTGGTACGTGAAATCACCGACGATATTTTACGACTAATTCAAATCATTTATGTCAGAATGAGTCGCATCATGTCTCGTAAGACTGGTCTTTGCTTGACAGGGCAGAATTGTGTGTTCAATTAAATCGGGATCTTGTTTAATCTGTCCATTCGTACTCAGTCTATGGTTATTTTCCGCTCAGTTTCAGGAGTAAACCATCATAATAGCTTTCGATTTTAACCCTGACCCAACAGTAAATCCCTAAATACCAGGTTGGCATACATGTATTTTCCACTTTTTGTCATATATATTTCCCGGACACCGTCCGATATAAAATTGCCCCCTTATGTACAAAGTCAATGGGAGGAATTTATATTTCCCGTACGGTTGGGTGGGAAATCAGATTCTGACCGGGAAATACAACAACCCTGCTAAATACGACGATTGTTCACACGTTTAACGTACTAGAAAGCATTCGTTTCGTATTCTTCTAATGATACACCGACAGCACGTTTATGGGTGTAAATTTGCACCCAAAGTAAGCACGTTGCACCCTGAAGGGTGCTATTAGCCACATATTGCACCCTTTGGGCGCAAATTTCCGTGAGCTCTTTATAAGGTGCACATAATGCTTTTGCTCCATTGAAAACAAACGCATACGTACAACAGTACTCATACTTACATACGGTATCAAAGCACTATAACGAATATTTAAGGTCCTCACGCCAAATATACGTTAGCAAGACTTACAATTTTAGTTTTTAATAAGACAAAGATTTGGTATCTCTGTATAATACTTATATGAAAATTCTGCAAAAAGTTAATGTTATTTGAAGTCGTCGATATTATTAGTGGATGATTAAAATCGAGAGGTCATTTTTACCATCAATGCCATATTAACTAGGTTTTTTTTTTTTCAAATTCATCTCGACGTATTCAAAATACAAGATTTTTATACTGTCTCTATACAGTCGAAGATTTAGACATATACTCTACATTTAATAAATGTTACATTAATTATTTACTCGAAAGAAAATACGAATATAACTAAAAGTGGCACTTATATGATTTGTAAGTGCCGTCAAGATAGCTCTGCCTCTGTCGATGAAAGAGTTGCCTCGAATCTAATATTGTCCGTTATTTCATCATTATCGTCATTTAGTTGATCATTTTCTGTAGCAGAATCAACACTGTTACTACCACCACCATCACCACCACCACCATAACCATCACCATCACCACCACCACCATCACCATCACCACTATCATCATCCTCATTCATTTCAAATGCCGGGTTATCGTAATCCTCTTTCAAAGAAGTTCTATTATCTTCGTCTTCTGAGGGCGCTATTCCACTTGCCTGCTGGTGCGTCAAAAGGTCATGTTCCTCGCAGCAGGGATCATTTATTTGTGCGTCGATAAAGCCATTGCTTGCATCTTTCAATTGGCTGTCAATACATTCACTGCTCTCTAATTCCGGATCACTGTCGAGAAATTCGAGTTTTGCATCGATTAGATTTCTGTCTAAGAATTCACTGTTCGTATCGTTCAGTTTACTTTCGTTAAACTCACTATTTGCATTCTTTAGTTCTCGGTCCATAAATTCTATTTCAGATATGGAAACGTTTTGGTCAGTTGAGGATGGCGATGTACTTTTGATGACGTCATCATTGCTATTTACAATACTATGCTCAATATCGGCGTGGTCTTCCGTCGAATCCTGCCTGCTGTACAAGGCATTTTTGATAAATCCTTCCAATTCCATTTCAAATGCTGGGTTTTCAAATTCTGACGATTGCGGTCTCGTGTTTGACGGAGTTGAAGACGAATTAGTCGTGTTTGTGTCGTTGTGTAATCGTCCGTAGTTTTCCCTGTGAATCGAATCGTTTGTGCTGCCCTCTACGATAAACTCTGGAGTTTTGTAGTTGACCTTTTTACCCGACTGAGATTCTTGATCCTTGGAGTTGAGGGCGTTTTCCCAGGTTTCGAGGGCGCGGAATGTCGGCTGGTTGACTTCGACCGCTTCGCTGGGCAAGTCATGACTGAAAACAAAGCAATAGTGGAGAGACTGTAAGTCAAACGTTTAAATAAGCCAATAAGTAATGTAAGCAAATTCCATACATACTTTTCTGACAACAGTTGCTCTTGACAACCTGATAGCTTGCCAGAAACTTTTCGGACATAGCCTTACTAATATGCAAGTTGCATTGTTATTATTTAAAAATTTTTAATACATACAGATCAAAGAAATAGCTCAGCGCTAGGCAAACTTACGTCGCCTTTACTCCCGACATACGTACACGTACGCAACCATACGCCTGCTATACGCAAAACACTGTGTACAGGCTACGCAACCATAATCTTACGCAGGGACTTTGCCTACCATGCGCATAGTATTACTATTAAGAGTAAGCAGCCAATACTACGTAACTCTACGCAAAGCCCGGTGTGAAAGCCCCTAAAGGCTGCTCTGGTCAACGTAATATCTTGACGGACATAGCAACAATAGTAGTACGTAAGTTGCATTTTCATTAGTGAAGTGTATTCATAAAAAAATGAAAGAAATAGCTCATCCCTAGGCTTCAGAAGAGACAATAGGTGATTTCGAAATTGGTGTTGGAGTTGGTGTTGGTGTTGGTGTTGCGTGTTCCTAACACCACCTAATCTGAAACCACCCACTATTGAGCAAGATAAAAAATTGTCTACTGCACGACATAAGAAGTTGATTATCCTGTTTAAAAATGCCGAGAGTTTCCTGTGTTGGTTTACATTTTTGTTCTACTGCCGTTTGTCCCATGGGTTGACTGTCTGATGAAAAAAAGATGAAAAAAAAAGTGTATTCAAAATAATAGGCTAACAATCACTTTTTGAAAGCATTAAATCATCAATAAAATTTGTCAGGGCTTCATTTTTAGACCTTATCAAAGACACTTAGAGAACGGAAGATAATGTAGCTCACATTATTTTATACTGTGGTCATTGTTAGCCCTGAGCTTTAAAGTATCAATAGTCTGGAATGATAACAGTTTACCTTTGTTTCTTCCGTTGGACGAATATCCACCAAGCAACGACGAGTAGAACGACGATTATCAAGACAACGAAAAAAGCGACCAGTCCGCCGACAAGACCAGCTGTTGAACGTAAGAGCAACAGAAGGTGTTAATTATGAAAGATTTACAAAGTGAAGCTGACTTGCGAGTGAACCAAGAAGAAATCTCGTGCACAAGGTAAAGGGCCATAATAACAATGCATTGAAATCCATGCCCATTTTTTCCCCAGAAAATTATAGCTATTGGTATCATGATACACATCTAAAGGGTTTAAATGTTGCTCTTAAGAAAAAACACACACAAACATATTGGACGTACGAGCAACTTTCTTCGAGAAGTTTTCGTAAAATTAAGTGGATTGGTCTGTTGATGTTTGCATGTAAGCTGAAGAGTAATGCAACCAATTTGTAAGGAAACAAGTTATGAACGTGGAAAGCAACGGATGTATGTATTACTTTTCGATATGTAAAAGTTATTAATCTAATTAAATTATGTTTTCTCCATTATTGCCCCGAAAAGTAGGCCAATTTGACATTAAGACGCACTATATCATTTCATTAAGTTCGTCTGCCGTCCATGTATACTTACCGGACGAAGCCGCCCCTCCTCCTTGAGTTGTGGTCTGAGGTGACGTCATCAATATACTGTGACCTGATTGGCCGGAGTCAGATTGCGTCATCGGGCCTTGAGGAGTTGTTGCTTGAGAGGTAACAAAGGAAGTTGAGTCAGCCACGGTTGTTGCAGAGACCACTAAAATTTAAACGTTTAAACGACGTAATTAATTTTAGCAAAAGGCTTGTTAGACGAACTGATTCGCCCCTTTAAAGGTGCATGTTGTAGCTCAAAGTGTGATACTGTTTCAACGGTCTTTTTCTCGGCTAATATACTGTATCTTATAGAGTGATAATCATTTTTTTACATAAGTTCAGGAATACACGATACCAACTGTGCATAAGGTTAGATTTTGTGTTTCTATTTAATTTTCAGAATATGTTTTTATCTTTCTTGAGGGCAATATGAGAATCAAAATGATTTGGTGGTGATTCGCATGCAAGAGAAGTATGGAATAAAAAACTGCAGAAATGTAATATTTCCACTTCTATTTACCAGATGGCGCTGCTTGATATACAATATACTCCTAGACAAAATCAACATAACTATTTCCAACTTTACTGTAATAAGTACTTTAATGAGTAAATTTTATAATGATGCCTGGTTCTGTAACGTGTGACCATGATTTTTTTGTTTGATTTTGATTTAGAGAAAGCTTTTTAGAAATTGCCTCATACATGAACACAGTACAACTCAGTGTGTATCTATACCAACTACATGACGAAGACAGTGTTTATTTTAATGTTACATGTATCTGGGTCTGTATTCACTGTGGGCTAACACACCGGGGTTCAATAGACATTATCATGCTTGAATGCACTTTACCGACCAAGTATGAATACATTTCGAAATTTCACGACAGATAAAATATTAATGTAGAATAAAAGAATGTAATAGAAAAAAATCTGTCCTGAACTTTGCGGGAGTACTGCATACAAAACAAGGTATTATCTGTCACCTTTATTTGACACCATGCTAATAATGCATAGAGTCGTTACTTTGTGAAAACACGTAGTTATAACATTTTACGTTTAGCATTTATTACATTCGACTGTCATTGGCCAGGGGCCAAATACCAGGCATATGTTGTATGATGTTGCTTTGGAAAGAAAATTATTTTACCTGTGCATTCAATGTATTATCAGAAACACTATTTCATGCAGGCTTGCATAAAAAAAAATACATTCAATTATCACGAACCATCAAAAAATGGCAATTTATGGCATTTATATTACATGACATGGGGAGCTGCTCGCATGTGACGTCACAAAATCAAAACTTTGAAACTTCATAACTCTGTTATTCTTTGGTGGATTTTCGCCAAACTTTCATTGATATGTTTCTCCATCATTTTTCTACTTTTATTAACAACAACTTGACTTCAGGATGAACCTTGCCAGCACCAGCAACTGGTCTTTTCCAGGACTATTCAACCATGAAGAGGTAAAATATTCACGAAAACCACTTTTTCGTCGTTATAATACCTGTGGTCACCGATTTGGTTCGTGCATGGATGGTTACTGTCAGCTCTGTAAACTACGAAGCAAGTCACCGTTGAATGGCAATCGCTCTGGACCAGGAGATCTAGCAAATTGATTTGCTGAACAAATTATTTGTCTTTGGAAATACCCTATGTTGGTGGAGTATGTTTAATCTTTAAAGCCTTTGATTCGACTTCCCTCTTTAAAGATTGTGTCAGGGATGTGCAAGTCCATTACTTCCCTTCATTATCAATACCAAACGGTAGTTTAGTACTTACAAATGGTGTGTTGAATGTTGGAGATCCATACGTCATGAATTTGTTGTTTTATGAGAAAAACTAATAACGACATGTTACCAGAATGTTCAGTGTTCTTTCCGTGAGTTTAAATTTTGCTCAAATTGCAAATCGCGGTTATGTGTACCGTCGCAAGACCAGCGGAGCGCATTGATTGGTTAAACGGCTAACCTCCGCGCGACTTTTGGCTAACGGCTGATTGGACAATTTTGGAACGGCCCGTGCACGTGGACGTCACAGATTTTTTTGGAAAAGACTTCAGAGTCATTTGAAAAAGGATGAATTTTAACCGTCCAGATTTTCACCAAAACTCAATATTTTACCCCAAATTTCTATGAGAGGTGTTTATTTATATTAATCTTCAGTCTTCACATTGGATATGATTTCAGCTGATTTAATTCTTTTAGATGTTTTTGACGTGCAATTCAATGACACAATCTTTAAGAAAGATTCGGGGAAACCCAAGACTATTTGACCGTTTTAAGTTGGTAACCAATCGGCTGAAAATGAGAGACATTTTAATGACTTGTCAGAGAGACAAGGGGTACGTGTCGTGGCTGAGCGGTAGTTCGCTCCTCTCCAAATCCACAGGTAGTGGGTTCAAGCGGCTGAAGCCCAGCTACAGCCCGGCACGAATGCCCTTCAGCAAGGCATTTTTATCCACACGGCTGCTCTCTACTCAGGTGTATAAATGGGTACCCGGTAGGATAGGAATGTTTATGTTGAAGCATGTGCGCGCCTGTAAAATGGCGACTGGCTGGAATGCTCCCCAGGGAGTGGAGAGTGAGCACTATAAATGCTAGATTGAATTAATATATCCAGAGACCGCGGTAATAATAATGTTTAAGCGCTATAATACTTTGTGGATAGCGCACTATTAAGAACCCATTATCATTATTATTATTATTATTATTATTATTATTATTATTATTATTATTATTATTATTATTACTACTACTACTACTACTACTACGCAAAAAACATTCACGAACTATGATAAATGGCGCGGCACATGGCTAAAACGTCGATGTTATGTATAGCCAGCTTTATACTGTATGATCTGCACCATTATAACCCAATATGGCACCTTTTCTGTCTCTCTCTAGAATTCTATAAAGATAATGCAGTCGTTTCATACCCGAGTTTAAAGGTCAAAAAACGAGGCCATTGTCCTCTGTTGATCAGTTAGTAAAAAAAATATTTAAAAAAATAGAAATAAACAACGTGGAAATTTGGTCAGTTGAAGAGTGTAGAATAAGAAGTACTTAGGTCACATTTTGACGAAATTGAGTCAGTGATTGTTTTGAAGTCGTTACATGCCGGGAAATTTTTTGACAAAATTTTGGTCAAGTTGACCCTTCCCTAGTAGGGGTCAGGGGAGGGGTCAGCTGGAGTCAAATTTTTAACCTGGTCTAATTTCTTCAAAATGTATCTCAAATTACTCGACTAGTTACAAGGATTAAGACTATATATAATTTATCATGTATTTTGTGCATTGTTAATGAGATATGGGGCTACTTCCGGTCAAATTTAAATGAGGTCAAATTCAAAACAACGTCCAAATTTGACAAATTGCATATCAAATTGTCTGTCTTACGAAGGACATTCCAAAAAATATATACAATTAAGTGTTCTTGACATTCATTTATTCGAGAAATGCATTTGTTTTCCCCGAGACCCTTGTTTTTTGTAGAAGTACTTAAGTCCACAATATTGATTGTTGATTATTGGAAATCGACAAGTGTGACAATGTTTGTTTTTGTCCTATATTCATCTTTTATTATGTCAATTAACTTCACCAAGTTTGGATGTACAACTCAAACAATTGTGATCTGTAGACAAATTTGAAAACTGTGATCATTTGTTTGTCAAAAGTAGTATTATGTGACTTTAGTACTTCTTATTCTACAGTCTTCAATTATACCCCTTTTTCTGGAGATGGCACCCGCAAGTCTCCAAATAAACATAATATTTACTTGTTTATTTGTGTTTTTAAGCAAAACGTACAATACATATTCAGTGAACTATTAATATATTTTTCCGTGCATATTACTTGTTTTTGTCTATTACTAAATAGTTGCACACAATATCTACAAACGGGTAATATTATTGAAAACTCATCATACATGAGGTCTACGAAATAATGGTCTTAATACACTGGTAGTAGCAGCAGCAGCAAAAGTAGTAGTAGTAGTAGTAGTAGTAGTAGTAGTAGTAGTAGTGGTAGTAGCAGCAGCAGCAAAAGAGTAGTAGTAGTGGTAGTAGTAGTAGTAGTAGTAGTAGTAGTAGTAGTAGTAGTAGTAGTCGTAGTAGTAGTACATGTAGTAGTAGTACAAGTAGTAGTAGTGGTAGCAGCAGCAGCAGCAGCAGTAGTAGTAGTAGTAGTAGTAGTAGTAGTAGTAGTAGTAGTAGTAGTAGTAGTAGTAGTAGTAGTAGTAGTAGTAGTGGTAATAGTAGTGGTAGTAGTAGTAGTAGTAGTACAAGTAGTAGTAGTGGTAGCAGCAGCAGCAGCAGCAGTAGTAGTAGTAGTAGTAGTAGTAGTAGTAGTAGTAGTAGTAGTAGTAGTAGTAGTAGTAATAGAAGTAGTACATGTAGTGGTAGCAGTAGCAGTATAGTAGTTGTGATAGTAATAGTAGTAGTAGGAGGGGAAAGATTCATTGACTCCTTAATAAACATAAACTGCAATCGAATAACTGAATGGAGATAATTATTGTGCAATAGGTATTGAACAGGGAGGTACTATCGTATAATACGTGTAGGTACTAGGTAGGCCTATTGAACAGTGAGGTAATTTTTTTATTTCATTTCAAAGAGGGTGCAATAATTATGTCAATGATAATTCAACAATTAATACAAGTAATATAACTACATCGTATACAGGCTATTCATTTCACTGCGTGGTTAAGTAAAATATCATCCATCGTGTTGAGAGAATCTGTGGAATTCCGTGTCCTTAATTCACAGTTAATGAGCTCTTGATTTTAATGGACAATACAAACGCTAATTCTTCGCAGTTATCGATCATAACCGATTCACTACACTACACCCTGTGCGATTCACCACGGTAAGAACGCAAACATTCTCTGGTCAGAACAAGTATCGATTTTTGGAAAGAAATAAGACCACGAGGTTGAAACGGCGTGGCGGACTACTTAGGCGCTCATTTACTATAACATCTAATCGATTTCTGTGTGATAGGCAACAGTGAAGGAACTTTTCGTCAATGCAATGTGAGCAATTGCATGAATAATTACTTGTGGCAACATTACTTCGGAAGTAATGTGTGTTTGTAAAACTAGCTGTAAGTTAATCAGTAGAAGGAAAATCCGGGGGGGGGGGGTAATTATTCACTGAATAAGTGCGCTGATCAGTGCAGTATACTCTTACAGCGCCACTTACAGATTTCTGTTACAGATCTGTATTGAATTAATCGAGCATATGCGCTCCCCTCCCCCTTCCTTCAAAATAAATTCAGTCTATAAAATGACATCAGATATATTTTGGAAACACATTTATGGATATGGAAGTTGGATGACTTTCATTATTTAAAAAAAATAATGATACGAGTAATTTTGTGTACAACTTCAAAAGGTCTCAAACAGTGGGAAAAAATAGCTAATGACATGTATTATAAAAACAGACTAACGTGTTTTAGTCTTCGATGTTAGATGGTTTCCTCGGGGGTTTCCTACTAATTATTCCATATAATTAAACTAAAAGTGTAATCTTCAGTGATATATTGCTTCTTTCTTGGAAAGAAGTGCTCAGTAGTTTGTTGTTGTCAAAATTGACAAACACCCTTAAGTATTTTAATTAGAGGCAGCCTAGGAAGGGCATCTCTTTTGCATGCGAAGATTAACATTACATGAACGTAAATACAGTCTGGTGTATAGAAGAAGTACAATATAATTACCTTTAGATTTTGAATTGAATTAAAGTATCAAAGATACCGAAATGAATCGTCTACTTTTTGACCCTTACATTGCATTGATGTTTAAAATTTATGTAAAATCTATTTACAATTACAAACTGTGTATCATGTAAGACATGCATTCATGGACATGAACATTTTCATGCACAAGACTCGTGCAGATTATTATTCATAAACGAATACATGAATACTGTTTTTGTTGTCGCTGTTGTCATCGTAGGCGTCGTCGTCGTCGTCGTCGTAGTTACTACTGCTGCTACTATTACTACTACTACTACTACTACTACTACTAATACTACTTTATTATTATTATTATTATTATAATTATTATTATTATTATTATTATTATTATCATTATTATTATTATTATTATTATTATTATTATTATTATTATTATTATTATTATTATTATTATTTATTATTAATCTATTATTATTATTATTATTATTATTATTTATTATTATTTATTATT